>JAUEJK010183444.1:0-10711 GCA_032274865.1 Eryngium alpinum
TAGATTTTGTAATTATTTTTTTTCTTTTTTAGCTTTATATATTATAGGTTTATATGATAATTTTTTAAATCAAAATTGAATTATTTATGACCAATACCAAAACCAAATTAAATCCCTTAAGCTTATTATATATAGGATATAATGTGGGGTTTAGACTTTAGATGATATTATTTAGAGTATTTATAATAAGCCCAATTGCTTACGGGTCGTAGTCTAGTGGGGTTTTTTCTTCGGTTTTTGGTTTCTATTTAAACAGTGTAATCCCCACATATTTGGCAGACTTACACAAACTCAGTTTTTCACCAAAATATTTATACATATATATTTTATGGAAATTATATTGGGTAGAAATTGTGTCTACGGTTCAATCTCTCACTTGTTTCTTTATCTTGCATTCTTTCTTCTTGTCCTACAATAAATTGGTATCCGAGCTTCAGGCTTCTCCACCAATTTCTTAAGTGTTAAGAGAACTTGGTTTATTTATTTATTTTTGAAAAAGTTTATCGGAGTTACGGTTCCCGGAAACCATTATTCACCGCTGTAGTTACTATTCATTCCGTAGTTATTGTTCATTCAAAAAAAATCAGCCCAAATTAAGGAAAAGAACGGAAGAAGAGGAAGAAAAAGAGGAATCAAAGAAGGAGAAGAGGATAAAAAAGAGGAGAAAGGCATACATGGATTGTTGTTGTGAGTAGCTGCTAATTTTTGATAAAATTATAGTTTAGTGCCTCCATGTTTGCCAAATATTTTAAATTCAATCCTCAGCTTTCTAAACTTACAGTTCACTCCGTACTTAAATTTGCATATCGGTCCCTAAACTTTTAAAAATTTTAAATCAGTCCCTATACTTTCTAAAAATTACAGTATTGCCCCTAAACTTCCTGAAAATTGCGATTTAACCCTTAAACTTTCTGAAGATTGTAATTTGACTGCTGAATTTCCTAAATTTTTTAATTCAATCCCTAAAGTTTGCTGAAAATTGCGTTTCCTGACCAAATTCAATATATGCACTTGTTGGTCAGCCTATGCACTTGATTCATATATTTCGGAAGTTGTAGTATGTTTCAACTATGTAAATCTGTGATTGAGAAGATAAAAAGTGATATATGTGCTCTTGAGGATGAATGTGACCTCTTACACTATGAGGTTTATGTTCGTTATTGTCGACGCAAGTTATTTGAGTAAGAGTTAAAATAACACTTGATGAGCTAGATAAAGCAAAATTTGAACTTGAAGGTTGGAGACAGAAATATAAAGTGCAATTGAGAAGGGAAGAAGAGTATAGGCGAGAAAAAGATAGGCCAAAAAGGCCTTGTGATTTTATTATTTATCCGCTTCTTAATGATGATGATGTGAATAACGATGTTTGTATCACGACTATAGCTGCAAAGACGGAATTGATTGACAAAATGAAACATTGTGCAATTGTTGAGATGACTATCGAGACCACATCAAGGAGACTAAGACAAAAACAAAGCCATAACCTAGTTGCACCCAAATTATCAAGGACAAACAAACTCCTAAGGATGCTTCGAAAATTGTTAATGTTGAGCATAATGAGTTCATCATTTCGCAATGTCTTCATGAGCCTCGTGCATCATCAAATGTGACTTTGGTGTTCTTTGCAGTGGATTCATTGATTTAATCATTCATGTGCAGAAAAAAAATCCGGTGATATTTTTTTGTTTATTGTTCTCTCCTTCTACAAAACTCGTGGTCGAGTTTTCTATAACAAGGGGAGAATGATGGTGAACACATATAATTTATTATTTATATTTATTGTTAATAGTTTTGTTAAGTTATAGTAGAAATAAAATTAATTGATATATCTATTAGTTATATTATATGTAGGATTTAGATGTCTAGTTATTTAGATTATATTTCATAAGCCCACATGTTTAGGGGCTTAGTCCATTATGTTATAGTTTTAGGGTTTTTATTCCTATATAAACATTGTAATCGCACATATTTAATTAGACTTTGATATACAGAGATTGTTTTCCTACGGAATATGAATATAAATATATTTTATGGGGGAATTAACTTGGGGTAGAATTGAGCTGCAATGCATCCCAAATCGTATTCAAGTTATCCTTTTTTATGGTTTTTTAATTCTCGTCCTGCATCACACACAGAAGGTAGCATGTTAATTGCTACGAAACAATCAATATCCTCAGTTAAGTCAATGTTGGAGGGGTCCAGATACTTCAGAGAATAAAGTTGAGATACCCCACCAGCGACTATCAATATTTAGTAAGAAATTATTTGAAAGATCAAGATACTGCAAGCTGAAGAGGTTTCCCAAATGATGCAGAACCTTACCAGTGAATAGTGAATTATGAATCAGAGAGGTTGTGAATATATCTCAGATTCACCAAGGATCCGAAGAAATCAGGAATCTCACCATCAAAATCATTCATGCTCAAGCGTAGGTGCGTAAGAGCTTGATATTATGTAAGGAACTACTTAACCGAAAACATATGATATGGCCGTAGTACTTCACTAGGATCAATTGGAGTATGAAGATTAAGAACGGCAACAAGTCCCTGTTCGTCACCACTGCAACGAATTCCATGCCACATACAACAGTCTTCTCCAATCCAAGATGATAAGTGATTTGACGTCTCTGTAAGGCCGTGCTTGAATTTCAAAAGAGCATTTCTCTCACCCATAAAGCAACTACTTATGTTAATAGAGGCAGTAAACATGTCACTACTAGCAAACTCAAGCCTTTGCATGAAAATAAAAACAAATGATAAGAGGGTGACAACAAGATACGAGTCTTACGATGTCTAATGCTTGAGTTGATATTAATGATTTTAGTTTCTAGAACTGAATACATGGCACTTGTGTTATTAGCTCAAAACGAAAGACCTAATCAAACTTGTGGGTTTAGATATTCTTAAAGTCTTTGATGGCATTTAATGTTTGTTGTTGATTCTCCCGCCTCACAATTGTTGAATCTTAATCAAATTGTTTTGTTTTGGTTGCCCCACTCTCCTACTACCACAATTAATCCGTTGGTCTCCCCTCTATAAACCTTGTCAAGTTTAATTGTGATGGAACATGTTTGAAAACTTGTTATGGCCGCTATTGTCATAAATTGGCAGAAACAATGTAGTTGATGGTTATGGTCGTATGGTTATGGTGTTAAGATTCATTGATTCTACCATTACTCTTTACACTCACATTCATAAAAAGTTTCTTATTCTCGTTACCAAATTAGTTGAATTAAACCCCTTGCTTCGGTAATATATATGGCTACTGTCATAGTACCACTTTGCAGCAGTTGAAAACAAGCCTATGAGAATGTCCAACATTGGGAGTCTGAGAGTTTATGTTCTCATAGTCCCAACATTGGAAGTGTGAGAGTTTATGTTTTTTGTGCAAGTGTTAGAAAAAGCCTCTATCACTCAAACTAATTTGAACCATATTTTCAAATATATAATTTTAATTATTTGCATTCACATTCAGGAAGGACTTACCCAAGAATTTGAGTTCTATCCTTGTTATTAACTAGTTTAGTTGTTGAATGACCAGGTCTAAAATCAAATAATAATGGTTACTAAGGATCATAAATAATTTATTAATTCTCTCCAATATTTTAAGATCTGATACAGCTAGGAACATAATATGATCAATTTGGCGCTAACACTTTGCTGTTTAACTAATATGGTATTTGATATATATTCTAATACGAATAGACATATCACGCATAAATAGTCCAAGCACATCAAAATTTCTATATAAGACCATAAAAATTTCATGAATTTGCTTGCGAAATGCATGAGCCTACTCGTAACCATTAATCCAGAGAATAAGTTGTTTTAGATAAACCAAATTTGATTGATTTAATAGGGAGTCCCTTTATATGATTTCCTGATACATTCAGCTTAACTAGCTCTACAGCACCATCAACTCCGCTGGAAGCACGCCAGTTATGTCATTGTTTGACAGATCTAAAGATATAAAATAGTTTAGTAGTACAAGCGCTCCGCTGTTTGAGTATGTTCTAAGATTTTATCTTCATAAAAATATCCATTTAGATTTTCTTTCACAATCATATATAGCGGTGAGATTGTGAAAGCAAGGGACAGAGCATTTAAGGAATGGAACCGTGGAATCTGTTAGACTGAAGAGTCAAAACCATCAATATGGAAAGACTTTCGCCAATCCATGGGGAGTGTAAAAAGTTTAGTCAAATTCTGAAATGAAGATGGGAGATGCACGTGAAACTTGTTGTTGCGTAAGTGACGAGATTGGAGGGATACTAACCGATCCTAAAAACTTCGGAACGCGCTTCCAGAAAAGGAGCTATTTGTCATGTCTAACGTTGCAAAGTTCTCTCAGCTCCCTAAGTGATGGAAGTGTACCTGATAATTGATTATCGGATAGATCAATGATGCCAATGCTATTCATATTGCATAACCATATAGGAAAAGCACTAGTTAAGAAATTATTTGAGGCAAATAACATCTTCAAGCTATTACTAGCATTAGCCACCATTAATTCAGAGAATAAGGTGTCAGAGATACGTAGATATTCTAAATCTGAGTGGATTAGTAATGCATAACATGTTATCATATTTTCAGAAAGATCCAAGTTCTAGATATTTAGAAGAAAAAAATCAGTCCGGAATACCGTCCACAATACTTGCATCGGAAAGATACAGAGAAATTCTCTGGTTACGGAGCCAAGGTGTTTGAGTTGGAAAGGAGTCCACGAGGAACTGAAATTTGTACTCACGCTTGAGTTTGATGAAAAATCTAAGTATATCAAACATGTGAGATTGCTGAAGTAATTCTCATCAATAAGGCCAGTCATTGCATTGCCACCCATATTTAAACTTTCCAGGTTTCTCAGTTGAGCAGCTTTGTCAATGTGAGTTCTTGTCTTCTTTTCCCCTGTCTTCATTTTCGATTTCAAAAATACTTCAATAAATTATGTTGATGTTTATACAGGACTGTTTCTTTCACACCCCAAATCAGCCCACGAAATCAGGATGACTTTCAACAGTCTGCATCAAATCCATTCATAATCAAATCTAGGCGAGTAAGATGCTTGAGATTAGGTAGTGAATCACTTAACTCACCTCTGAAGCAATGGCTGTAGTACTTCTCCAAGTCACTGGGATCAATTTGATTATGAAGATCACAATATGTCCTGTTCCTTTACTGCAATGAACTCCAAGCCATGTACAGAAACCGTCTCCAGTCCAAGATAATAAGTAATCCGACTAGTCAATAAGGCTGTGCTTAAACTCTAAAAGAGCATTTCTCTCACTCTTAAAGCAACAACTTAAGTTAACGCAAGCACTAAATATGCTGCTGCTGGCATATTCAAGCCTTTATATGAAAATAAAAGCAAAATGATAAGAGTGTAAAAATAAGATATACAAGAATAATGTGTTACCATCTCTAAATCTTGAGCTGATATTAAAGGGGTGTATTTGATTTGATTATGGTTTTAAGGACTTTTAACAAAATAATTTTAATGAATTTAACTTAATTCTTAGTGAGTTGTGCATTCGTGAGTTGTGAAGAACAAGTTTAATTCTTAATAACTTTTATAGACTTTTACTAAAATGATTTTAAAATTTTTTTAAAAATATTTATAATTTTTTTTAAATACATTAATAGATTTTTATTAGAAGACATTTACTCATATTTATAGAAATTTATATATTTATGATAAATATATTTATATTAGAATAAAAAATTATATGATATTTAGAAAATTATTAACGTAAGAATATAAGTCGGTCTAATTTTAAAAAATAATCTACAGATTCAGGAGGATTTTGATATTAAATTAATATTAATTTATTTTAATTATTATAAATAGAAACACTACAACATTGAGGCATATTTGCGGACGAAAACAACTACGGACTAGACCCTTCGCAATAACCTCATCCCAAATTTAAATATCTGTGAAAAGTTTGGTAGTCCGTCCTAAGATAGAAATATGCCTATGTTTTATTATTAAAATAATATATTATAACTCATAATCTGTCACAAGTATTTTATGAATAAAATAATATTTTCTAACTTGCAATGAATAATATCTTTTTGTTGCAAATTCTGGGTAGCACTATTATTACTCATTATTCCATATGTGAGAATAAAAAATTATTAAAATAATAAACTTATGATGGATGTACCTGTCATAAAAATGATACAATTTCTCGTCGCAAATTTGAAGCAATGTATTAAATAATTTATCAATTTTCCTCAATATCTTAATTATATTAAAAAACTTAATATAATTTATTAACTAAAAATATATTATAATTGTTAACCTAAAATTAAATAATGAATTTGGAACAGACATTTACAATTACAAAATTATTATGATGTTTTTAATATGATTACACATTTCACATATAAATAGGCATAATATCAAAAAAAAAAATTATAATATCATTTGTATGAATTTGTTCGCAAAATATACAAACACAAAAATAGCCTAATCACATTAAAATTTCTATCTAAAATCATGATAATTCCATGAACTTAGTTTACAAAGTACATAAACTTATCAACTAGTGTCTCCGCTGGTCAAGACAGTATTTGAGGCATATAATCACGACCAGAAGCTATTTGTAGCATGTGAAGTCATTAATTCAGACAGTAATTAGTTGTTGGTGACTTCCAAAGTAACCAACTTCGAGTGAATTAATTCCGAGCTGTTAGCTTAGATTTAAATTAAAGAGATTTAAAATTGAAATATTTAGAGATGACATTCGTCGATAGATGAATTGAGAATTACTATTACTTCTTAATTCATCTATCAACGAATGTCGGTAGTTCTTCTGATCATAAACATCATCAATATACTCCATTGGAGTACGAAACTTGAGTTGGATCGCGACATGTCCTGGTGTACTTTATGGAATTCCAGCCCACATACAACAATCATCTCGATTGTTTTTCTCACTCTTACTAGTTATACTGGACTGAGAAATGTATGCGGTGGCAGAAGCAAACTCAAGGTTTTTTCATTAGAAGAAAAGCTATGAAGAAGGGGGTCACAAGATTACATTCAGTAGCATTCATGCATGTTGCCATGGCTATGGGTTGAGTTAGTGATCACTGATCTTTTATGTTTTGCCTTTTATAAGGCTTTTATACACCAACAGAAACAGCGTGTTGATTAACTTTATAAAAGAAACTTACACATCAGAACTAGGTCTTCTTTTGGTTATTTCTTTGCACTTAAAGCACTTGACTTGACTTACAGACTGGCATAATAAATAAAAGATATTTAAAAGAATCTCATGGAAGAAAGTTCAACTAGTAGTAGTTGATGCCCCCTTCGTTGGGCTGTTGACATTGAAAAATAACTCTTCCTTAGCATGGATAAATGTCTGTCTAAATTCTTTATAAATTACTTATATAAAATCCTGAAATTGTAAGTATTTATTATTTATTTATTAAAAAATATTTTAATTTATAAAGTAATACTCCCTCTATTTCGCTTTTAGTATAACTTTTATGTATTTATAGGTGATATTTTACCATACTTCTATTTAATATTTTTATATAAATAATATATCACGTAAAAGTTTAGATTTTAAATTTTTATTTGATATATTTTTTATAAAAAAATATTAAGTAAATATATGTTAGAATATTAGGTATAATTTATCCTAAAAATAATTAAATTAAAACAGAGGGAGTATATAATAATATCATATTAATTTTACTATTTAAAAAGAACTAACAGTGCAACTTTCATGTTTACGGCTCACTATTTTGTAAACTTATTTAATATAAAATATAATTCTGTTATGTTTTTATTATAATTACATTTATAATTAATTTTTGTAAAATAATATTTTTAAGTTATAATTTTAAATTGATCTAAAATTTTAAATCATAAAATAAACGTCCAATTGAATTACGATCACCATAGATAGTAAAATATACAAGATACAAATATATATGCAATATTACATCGAGGATTAAGTCAGTACGTCTCTATATAGATTACAGTTGCACATAAATGAATTATGAAACAATTAAACTTGATATTCGTATACAATTTTAAACATTTAAATGAATATATTTTTAACGTGTAGATTTTGTTAGTAATTAACGGTCTAGAGAAAATTATAAGCAGTGATAAGGTACTTTGCCCTTGTTTTTTTTGTGTGAAATAATTTTGTTGTATATCCATTATATTGTTATTTACTGAAATAGTTATAAAAAAAACGGAAGATGCTTTTAACTTATGGTAATAAAATTAAATAAAAATTAATTAAAAATCAAGTCCCATTCATACATATAAATATATTAAATAGTGTACCTAACACTATTTAATAAACTAACTAAAATCATTCATTATATACACAATTATATATATGGAAAGAGCGAATATACGTAATCTTACTATTATTAAAGAAATTGTTTAAAGACAAGACCGATTCGATATAATATATAATTAATTAATATTTATTAACAATGTGAATCTAAATCTAGCTATTAAATCAGAAATTGAGCTTTTTTTCGACTCTTGTTTGATTATTGGATAGATCAAAGATGCATATGCTCTTCTTATTTCATAACCATATAGCTAGGAAAAGCACCAGTTAAGAGATTATTTGAGACAAATAACATCTTCAAGCTATTACTAGCGTTGGCCACCATTAATTTAGAGAATAAGTTGTCAGAGATACGTAGATATTCTATATTTGAGTGGATTAATATAGGATAACCTGTTATCAAATTTTCAGAAAGATCCAAATTCTAGACATTTAGATAAAAAAAACCAATCCAAAATACAATCCACAATAATTGCATAAGAAAGATACAGAGAATTCAATTTTCTCTGGTTACGAAGCCACTGCAAAAATCTTGGTCGCACCTTCCAGGACGACATGCCAAGGTGTTTGAGTTGGAAAGGAGGAGTTCACGAGGAACTGAAATATTTAAATTATAAACACGGACAAATATTTAATTAGTTTTTTAATATAATTTACAAATATTTTAAAAATATAATTTAAATATAAAATATTTTTAAAATAATATTTCCATAACTAATATTTTTAAATATAATATTTTTATAAATATTATTAATTATTAGTTTATTATAATTATATTTATAATAATAATAGTTTATGGTAAGAGTAAATTACAGTTTGTACCCCTAAATTGTAGTAATATTTACAAGTTATTTGGTCAACTAACGCCGTCAGCCAAAGGGGTGCAGTTTGCAACGAAACCTTAAGTATATAAAGTTTCCAATCTAAAGTGTTTTTCAAACTAAATTAAGGGGTGCAAAGTGCAATTTACTCTTAATGTTTTGTTTGTCTTGTCCGGTTGTCCCAGAAATAAAAATTAAGAAACCCTGTTAATTACGTCATTGTATTTTGTATTTGTCTTAGAGGGTGTATTCAATTAGGATTTTTAAGGAGTTTTAGTGATTATTTGGACGAAATGATTTTAATGGATTTGATTTGATTTTTTGTGACTTGTGTAGAGTTCATGTAATTCTTAATGACTTTTATAGACTTTTATTAAAATAATTTTAAAAGACTTCTAAAGATATTTATAAACTTTTTCATGTACATATGATAGACTTTATTAGAAGACTTCAACCATATTTATAGAAATTTGTGCATTTATTTTAAATACATTTATATTAGAGTTACAAATTACAACGGGGGTTTAGAAAAGTAAAGTAATTTTTTAAATTATATTAATAATACAAAATTTTAATCTCATGCAATTGTATCGATAATTTTTAATATTTTAATAAAAATAATATATTATTTTAAAATTATAATTTTGTAAAACACATCATACTATAATCATATGATATTTTTTAACTTTAATAATAATAATAATAATAATAATAATAATATCAACTATCTAACTAAAAATTATAATATATTATAATCTAACTAAAGATCGAAATTTAAATTTTATATTTAAATAAATTATAGTAATAGATTTTAGTATTACTATATACAAGATATATAATATATTTTATAAACATAATATACTATACTATAATTAAATTAAATTAAATATAATTAATAAGTAAAAAAAATATTTGTTATTATTTATTAAATACTATAATATGCTAGATAAGAGAATATAATTTAAAAATAAAATAAATATTATTTCTTATTATTTATCAAATACTATATTCAATATTTTAGAATCTTTTGGAATAAAAAAATAATTGAAAAAGTACACGAGAGCAGTTGAAAAGTATACATATACTTGGATAAGTATAGAGTGTAAAATGATAAATATAATAGGAATTAGGTTTTTATTAAATGTGTAATAAAAACGTAGAAGTCATGTGAAATCATGCAAAAAAAATAATAATAATTTAATGGACACTTGTAATTATATTTTAAAGTAAAAATTCATTAAAAGTTATTAAAAGTCATTCTCCATTAAAATCATTCACTTTTTGAATATCACATTACTTTGGCGGAGTTATTCAAAGTCTAGATTGAATACCTCTTACTTTTAATTACTTTTAATGACTCTATAAAAATTATAATTGAATATCACCTTACTTCTTTTAAAATCAAAAGTCACTAAAAGTTTTAATTGAATACACCCTCTTAATCTTTATATATATGAATGTATGATCACATATTCGGCATTAGAGCATTCCTCCATTTTTCTTGCTTCTTCAGCTCCAAATACTCATTTTAATTTCTCAGGTAATTTTATTTGCTTTCATTTTC
>JAUEJK010183555.1:0-10711 GCA_032274865.1 Eryngium alpinum
AATGGATTGCAGATGGATAAGCATTCTCTGTTTACAGAAGAAATACTTACCCTTCTCAAGGAAAGGAACTTTGTTTGCATAAGTAGACATCCTTAGGATCTTTTCATGCTTTTACAGTCGCTTGACTGCTCTGATACCAAGTGTAATCAATTCTATACAAGTATAACCTTTATTAGATATTCAACTAAGATATCATCGTCATCACATTCATCATATAAACCTAACACTTTACTAGCTAATATAGTTCATTAGCTATGTTAAGTCGGAATTATCGGTGCAACTAGCTAATTTATCCTAGCTAGTTATTCGATTTATGGATTTATTTTGTGTTGAACTAGCTAAATTGTTCAAGCTAGTGCTTCTTTGAGTAGGAACGTTGCTAAAGCTAGTTAATTATCTTGGCTAGCTATTTTATTTGAGTTGTTATATTAACTAGCTATGTTGTATTAGCCAGTTTTGATTTTTGTTTGTGTTGATCGGCGATAAGATCTAGCTATTATTTTGGCTAGTTATTAAAGTTAATCTTGGGGTTGCCAAGTATCCGACTGAGGTAACAACCCATGTTTATAGGGTATGTATGACGAAGATTACCGAAAGGTAATAGGTAAGACATATGTAGCAGACGAATGGATCCATTTTATGTTATGATGACAAAGTTAAGAGACCTATTGAGGTCACTCAGTCAGTAAAAGTTTCCTTCGAAATTCGTAAGATAAATTTGCAAAGATTACAAGTCATTCTTATTTACCTTTTCTGACTTGGTTATCACTTTATCACAAATGAAATGTTCATGTATCGTCATGTATCTCAATTATACTCTGTAATATATGCTTACTGAGCTTTGTGTCACTCATTCTATAAATATTTACTTTTCCAGGAAAGAATGAGGTTGAGAATGGAGGGAGTACCTCGGGTAAAGGGAAGGAGAAGATGGTTTAAGCTTTCGTATTAAATTCTTATGTAAATAGTTTTACTAAAGTTTGTTAGCATGGACTTCTATGCCATATTTATGGGCATATCTTTTGAAGGACTTGTCTTTATGAGTAAGTTGTATTAAATGAGATGACGTCATAATGATGTAACTACTTAAGTTGGTGATGTAATATAACTATATTTCACGTGAAAAATAGGTGGCTTGTTGCTACAGGTGACATGTCGACCCCGGGTCGGGTTCTTATGTAGGATCTGAGACCGGGGTCGTCACAGATTCTGTCTACAATTGGCAGAATATATCTCCAATATCTCCTACAGTGATGACCCCTCGTCCTTAATCCTAACGAATAAATTGGTATAAGAAAATCAATTATGGGCTTAAACTTCACCCCTTAAGAAGATAATGTACTTTTTCTGCGTGGTTAAATTGTAATGTTGATGTTATTCAAGGTATTGACCAAAAACACTTTCAACCAAAAACACTTTCAACTTTGAGAGAAAATATTTGAATACTTTCAAGAATATAAGAAAAAATTAAAATTTTAACAACAAAATCTTTAATAAATCGCTGGAAGGCTACAAATAAATTTTGCGCAAATTGAGCTCAAGTTGGTTTATTAAATCAAAGTGGCATGACTGAGCAAGACAAGATAAGATTTTGTACATTAGTTTTTCCCCTTTATAAAAAATAGATCTTTTTCTTGTTTGTCTAATATGAATTTTATATGTTTACATGTTATATTGACAAGGCAAAACTAATGTATCAGTCGCTAGAAAAATATAATTTTCAGTTTGAGCATTGTTGGCAACAGTTGAAAGACCAACCTAAGTGAAATTATATGATAATGACGGAAGACCCAAAACGAAGAAATGTGGTGTCTTTGTCCCCTGCCACAATTCCTACTGAACATTATGTTACTAAAGAGGAGTCTCGTGCTTAAGGGAAAGAATTTTATCATCTTAATACTGAGAAGATAAAATATGATAAGGAAAACGATGAAAAAAGATTGTGTCAAGAGGGTGAGAGACTAAGGCTGGAAGAAGAGGAATTAGCGATAACAAAGAAAGATTCAGATTAATGTATCATAATGATTGATGTGAGTGGTGATAGGCCCAGTACAACAAGGGCCCAAATTAAACAACCTGCCCAAGTCAAAGATCTTAAGCCTAAACAAGGACTCGAATCATTGTGATGGGCCAAGGCTATACGAGCCCAACTCACCTCATGGGTCAAGACAACAAGGCCACTTGGGCGGACCACTATAATCCGCGCGGATGAGTGTTAGGCGTGCTGACGGACATCACCGCGCTGACAAACTTATCTAAGGCGCATGGACGCATGGATGAACCCCCACACCCATGGATACCTGTTGACGAATCGAGCAACTACACGGATGGAAACAACTATCAAGGTCAAGTGCCCCGCACGTCGCCCCTGTCAACATCACCAATGTGGGAGGCACGTGCCATCATATGCCACGCACGTGGTCAGGTATCTATATATACCCCTCCACCTCCAACGGCGAAGGGGTTACAAACTTGACCACTGTTCACTAGATAATTGTTCTACTTTCTCTCTCTAGAATTTCCACCGGAGTTCTCCTCACGCCGGAGGTGTCCCGGAGCCGGCAAGGCTTCACGTGGCATTATTTTGCAGGTTCGAAGAGCTATACCCGAATCCAAGGTGACTCGCGGACCCGAAAGTAGACTCCATCAGGTTTGAGCGTTACCATTTTGGGGATAGAAGGAGGGCCTCCTCTAAGCTCTCTACCAGCTCTTCTGCTTGACGGTTATTAGTAATTAACTTGACCCTCGAACATGTTAACATCCAATCATCGCCAGGAGGCAAGTCCGCATACGGACAAGGACTTTAGAGCATTGAACTGATCAAAAGCTCGAGCACATACCCTAACATTAAACGGACATGGTAATAGAGACTAGGAGTACTCACTCCCGTAGGAACCCTAACATGGATGACCCTCAACACCTTAACCACCCGGATCATATGGAGATCGAACATGATCTGTCGGATGGTAGTCATCATCCCCTCAACTCCAAAGATCTGTGCGGAAGGCTTAATGACCAGCGCTGGCAAAATCATGACCGCCGTGTGCGTGAGAAGTGTCCAATAGCAGAAGGAACAACATCAAGGCCATCCATCCACCCCAGGCAGATGACCGTAACCGGGCGGATGGATGCTACGGGACCGGCGGCCATAGCTGGATTCACCTCTCAACAAATGGCCGCGTTCGCGACCTTTCTTCAAACATTGGCATAACCCAATGCAGAGACACAACCTCTCATATTCGATGACCGAAACGACGTTGATGATGGACCTGAAGAAAACTCAATGGACTCCTACGTGGTAAGGAGAGGGGATCCACCCAGTACACTTGGTTCCTCAAGGGAGCCGGAGCAAGGCACAACTTGGGTCACTATCGTGATTATACTTGGCAGTACTATCGCGACCACCTAGATGCAAGTGATCTAAGGAGGTAATTAGACCAAAACAGGCATAACCGTGAGGATGAAAGAGAGGTCTCTCATCGCTCCGGCAGCCGGCACACACTTGTCCACAATATCCTCGAGCGATCGTGCTCTCATACAAGACAACTCGAGAAATCGCGCTCTCATCGGGATAGCACACCTAGTAAGAGCCCCAAGCATCATCATGATCCACCTCCGCCGCCTCCGGATCCTTTGTTGGCGGAAATCATAAGGCAGAACCAGGAGCTCAAGCAGCAAATGTTGCTCCTCACTATGAAATTGGAGGGAGAGGTGTGCATCCTTTGAGAATCCTTTCACGGATTGCCTTATCGCCATCCCCAATGAGGCTAAGAAAAGACCCCACTTCTAGATGTATGATGGGAATTCGGATCAGAATGACCACACACAATTCTTTGAATAGCAGATAAAAATAGAGGACTATAATTATCATGTTATCTGCCGTCTGTTTTCCTCTATATTCAAGGGCCATGCCCAAAAGTGGTACAACAAGTTACCATCCAAAAGCTTCGACTCCTGGGAGGAATTCCGCTCGGCATTCCTTAGAAGGTTCCGCACGAACCGTCCTCATGATATACACTCAGTCACGCTTGAGGCCATTCTTCAACGCCCGGGGGAAAGTTTGAATGACTACATACTGAGATTCAAGGAGGGAGTAAACCTGGTAGACAATGTGAACAAAAGGGACGACAATCAGTGTCTTTTGCAGGGGGTTCGACATATAATTACAAGCAATATGTCTTGGAAATCATTAAGAACAACCCCCAGTGTGTGGCAATGGTCTATGCCATGGTGTCCGAGTACATAACGGGAGACAATGCTCTCCAAGCCATAAGGGAAGCAATGGGGGTTTCCACACCCGCATCAGTCACAACGGAGATGCTCCCACAAAAAGAGCATCAACATTTCCACATGGACATAAAACAAAAGTATGGGCACAATTCCAACCAAGGGACTGCTCCCGCTTCAGTCCAAATCATATCTTCAACACCCCCACTAGCAGCTACGGACACTACATTTGCTCGAATGGATGTCCGTAGCCATTTGGGGACCCCTAAGGCCCAATCAAAGTCTCAGAGGGAGTGGACCAAGTTCACTAAAAACTACACCACCATGTTGGCAGAGCTTAAGAGCTCCAAGATTTATGAAGCTCCCAAGCCCATACAGGCACCAGCCGCTCAAAGGGATAAAACCAAGAGGTGCGAATATCACGAGGATCATGGACACCTGACAGAATATTGCATCTCGCTCCAGTACTTTTTGGAGGAATTGATAAAGAAAGGGAATGAACCAATATCTTTCCTTGGAGAAGCAATTAGTCCCCCTGCCCACAGCTAAAGACAAGGGCAAGGGGCGGATCGAAGTGATAATGGGCGGAGTAAGCGAAGGGAATCCAGAACCCGAGTCATATAGCGCTCACGTCTATGTTATTGTCTATTGATGGATACGAGGTGAAAAGGATAATGATCGATAATGGGGCATTCGTCAACATCATCTACAAGCATGTCTTGGACAGGATGATGGATCTGTCTCAAAAGATGGAACCACCCGTGGAGTCATCACTTTATGGGCTGGGGCACTACTCTGTGCCGGTCGGGCACCATCCGTTTACCGGTTACATTTGGAACGATAAACTAAGTGGTAAGATATATGATCACATTTCGTGTGGTAGGCGACGTATCTCCCTATAACATAATTATCGGGCGGCCGACACTTACCCTAATAAGGGTCATCTCATCATCTAAAGGTTAAATTCTTTACACCTCAAGGGGTAAGCATTATAAGGGCGGATCCATATATAGCCGCTCGATGTTACAAGGCCGTCGTTGCCATGGGAGAAACCTCACAAACCAACAGGCAAAAAAGCTATCGCCAAGCAAAAGGCGGATGCCATTCCTATCCGTGCTTCTAAAAGAGCGGCCAATCGCCAGTTGCATCAGGCACGGATAGAGAGGCAAAGACAAGAAAATAAGGTACAGATTGCCTCTCAAGGGCAATGCATGATGGTAAAATAATACAGGCATCTGCCCGTCCTCCACGGACATTAACCGGTCCTCTGTGGACTCCATTCCGTTCCATACGGACGCCTGCACTTCCGCATCATAGATTTCATTGCCTCCAAAGGTCCAGCCCTCCAATCCAGATCAGTAGCCCTCTGAGTGTTAGATGTCGTCCGCGGTCGAAGAAACAGAAAAGATAAACTTATACAGGGGTAATCAGAGAAGACTATTAGCATTAGGATAAGGCTGCAGCATGCCCTCAAGGAAGAACTCATTCAGCTCATTCGTGATTATGCGGGTGTCTTTGCATGGTCCGCAACCGACATGCCGGGCCTTGACAAATCTGTGGTCATGCACAGACTTGATGTGGATCCACTTTGCAAGCCTGACAAACAGAAAAGAAAAGTGTTTGCACTAGAAAGGCAAGAGGCTATTGACGAAGAATTGAACAAACTCCTTGCCACAAACATCATTTTTGAGATCAAGTATGCAGAGTGGTTCACCAACGTAGTTATGGTCAAAAAGCGTAATAGAAAGTGGAAGATCTACGTGTACTACACGGGCCTTGACAAGGCTTGCTCTAAGGATTCCTATCATTTTCCTACCATTGACCAACTCATTGATGCTACGTCCAGTCATGCCATATGCTTAGCTTCATGGATGCCTTCACGGGGTACAATCAAGTGCCAATGAATCCGGAAGAAATCCCCAAGACTTCATTCATTACCCACAGAGCTGTCTACACTTATAAGTTTATACCCGTCGGACTCATTAATGCTGGAGCTATCTACCGAAGGCTCATGAATAAAATATTCAAGCCACGGCTAGGACGTAACATGGAAGTCTATGTGAATGACATGATCGTGAAGTCCCCCAGTCGCAGAGTCCCATATTGTAGACCTAATTGAGTGATTTGAAAACCTCCGCGGGATTGGGATGAAGCTCAATCCGGCCAAGTGTATTTTTGGGCTTGGCGCGGGCAAGTTCCTGGGATTTCTGGTTAGCAACCGCGGGATAGAAGCTAACCCGGAGAAAATCAAGGCCGTCCTAGAAATGAAGGTTCCCCGGATGCAAAAGGATGTACAAAAGCTCACCGGATGGTTGACAGCCCTTCGCTGATTTATCTTCAAATTGGCCGAGCGTTGCCTTTCTTTATTTAAAATCCTCGGGGCTAAGAACTCTAAGACCTTTCAATGGACTGATGAATGCCGCAGGGCATTCGAAGACATCAAGCACCACCTCATCTTCGCTCCCGTCCTCACAAAGGTGCTCCCCGATGAGCCCCTATTCATTTACATCTTGGTCGGACCATTAGTGATCAGCGCTGCACTTGTTCGGGAGGAGGACGGTCGACAGTGACCTGTGTACTATGTAAGCCATATCCTCAAGGATGCGGAGACGAGATACCCCAACTTGGAGAAGTTTGCCTTCGCTCTTGTCATGGTCAGCCGTAAGCTAAGACATTATTTCCAAGGGAGAGAGATCAAGGTGGTCACGAACCAGCTTCTGAAAAAGATTATCCACAAGCCGAAAAGTTTTGGACAGATTGTGAATTGGACTATGGAGCTTAGCCAATTCCAGCTAGACTATGTGCCACGCACGTTCATCAAGGCCCAAGCCTTAGCAGACTTCATCATGGAGTGCACCTTCCATGAGCCTTGTCCGCCCATATAGACGGACCCTCAGCCGACGTAATATAGACCCATCATCCGCCCTTCAGGGCACTCCAACCATTGAATAATTTCCAGAATCTTGGTAACTCTTTGTGGACGGATCGGCTACAATTGAGCGGAGTGGAGCAGTGATCATTTTGACAAACCCCGACGGCTTCACCATACAACAGGCGCTCCGGTTTAAGTTCAAGGCCACTAACAACCAATCTGAGTATGAAGCTCTCTTGGTCGGCCTTCTCCTCGCGATAGCCTGAAAGTGGAGCACTCCAGGTCTGTAGTGACTCCCAGCTAGTTGTCCGCCAGTTACAAGGGGATTATATGGCCAAGGATCCCACCATAATTCGCTATCAAAAGTTGGCCAAGGAAACTATGACCGACTTCTTAAGCTTTCACCTACAGTAAGTAGATCGCACATACAACGTAATAGCTGACTCCCCCTCAAAGTTGGCTACTTCAGATCTTGAAAAGTTAGAGGGAGCAGTCTACTTGGAGCACTTAGAGCATCCGAGCATTGAAGACCATCCCCAAGTAATGAACATTAATCATGTGTCAGACTGGACGACGCCCAACATTCGCTAGTTCACCAATGGGACCCTTCATACGGATCTTAAGGAAGCCAAGTCACTCAAAGTTAAGGATGCCAGATTCAGCTACTTGGACGGGACCCTCTACCGCAAGGGCTTCCATGATCCATTGCTCAAGTGCATAGGGATGGACGAGGTCACACACTCGTAGTCTTACTTTTAGCAGTAGTCAGTTGTCCTCGTTCTTCTTTTTGAATTGCCCTTTTGAGTAAGGGTCGGTGTTTTGTAAAAATGTCGAGCCGGCGGGGTCATTTTTCAAGCACAAATAGAACGATCTAAGTGGGTTGTGAGGATATCATATGACCGACAAATCTCTCACCCACAAGATCATCACACAATGGTACTATTGGCCCACACTCTTCAAGGATTGAATTGACTATGCCCGGAAGTGCAAGCAATGCCAATTCTACAACAATGTGTCCAAGAAAGCCCGAGTACCTCTGTACTCGATCCTTTCCCCGGTGCCTTTTTCCATATGGGGATTGGACATTATGAGACCATTCCCCTTAGCTCCAGGCCGCCTAAAGTTTATGATAATGGCCATAGGTTACATGACAAAATGGATGGAGGCCAAGGCGGTCGTCAACATCACGGATCAAGACTGTAATAAGTTCTTCTACGACCAAGTGATACTTAGATTTGGGGTTCCACTAGTCCCTATCTTTGATAACGACCCCCAATTCATCAGTGGCCGCTTCCAAAAGTTTCTATCAGACTTTAATATTAAGCACCAACTTCATCTGTCTCCCATCCATAAACGAATGGCCAAGTAGAGGTCACCTATCGTAGCCTCGTCCATGGCATGGAAAAGAGGCTTTTTGATGCAAATGGCAAATGGGCAGTGGAATTACCCAAGGTTCTATAGTCCCATCGAACTACTCCACGGACAGCAACCGGAGAAACCCTATTCAAGTTGTGCTATGGCACGGAGGCAGTCATCCTCATTGAGATTAGTTCCCCTTCATTCCGGGTCATCGATTATGTGGAAGCCACAAACTCGGACGTATTAAGAATAAATCTAGAGCTCCTAGACGAACTTCGTGACCAAGCAGTCGTCCGTATGTTTGCCTACAAGCAAAAGACATTAGCCTTCTTTGGCAAGAAAGTAAAGCCAATGTAATACTCAGAAGGTGATTTGGTCCTCAGGGCAATGGAAGTATCCGACCACAACAACTAAGGAAAGCTATCCGCCAATTGAGAAGGCCCCTATAAAGTCACAAGGGTCATACGTCCGGGAACATACAAACTCGAGCATATGGACGGCTCATAAATCCCTAACACATGGCACAGACTCAGGCTATGCAAGTTCTACCACTAAGCTCCTTGATACTTAGTCTTTTTATATATCTTTTGTATCCATTTTGCTAGTCTATAAAGCATCATTACTTGGTAGTTTGTAATAAGCTATGTAATTACTTCACAGATTTATTACAAGTTATTATAGGTCCGCTCACCATGGGTCCGACCGTTATTGGATCATATCCAAGTCTCAATTTTAACGTGGGTCTCGACCACGCTTCTTAAAACCAACAATCACAAGCTCCTTGAGCTCGGACCAACAAGGTCTACCGCAGGCGGCATAGAGACCGAGGCCCTTAGTCCTATAAATATATATGAAGGGATAATCGTCACCTTAAGAAAGGTGCACGGACCCTGGCATAAAGACTAATATAAGTCCGAGATCCACAAGGATAAAAAATACACGGGTCCGCGAATATACAAATTAAAGGATCGTTTGTCGCCTAATAAAGCACACAGATCCTCCATATCCACTCTAACAATTAAGTGAGTTGGTTTATATTATTAAGCCTTGGGCAACCTAGTGAACGACATGGATCAGCTAAGGCTGACGCCCGTTCACTTTTTACTACTATAAAACATTGATTGAGTTGGTTCATACTATTAAATATGCGCGGACACGCCATTTTATTCAGTTACGCAGAAAACATGTATAAACATGCTTGGACAAACAAAGTATAAATCTAAGTAAACACTGACATGCGGAAGAAATAACAATATTTCCATAAGCAAAAGTTAAGATTACACAGTCACAGTCGGACTCCCAGTATAAATTAAAATAGTAGCAAAAATAATTTACAAGTCTTAGGTGCCAAAAGAAATTACGTAAGCATTTACACGGCCTTTGGCCTATAACAAAGAGATATATATGTAAATTTAAGGCTGCGCGGACTTTTATCCATCTCCGCCACCATCGTTGTCGGACCCTTGGTCGTCGACAACTTTCTTAGGTTAAGCAGTTTCCTCGTCCTCGGATTCAGCTCGTCGCTGCTCACCTTATCCTCAGATCCGGATGCATGCTCCTCCGAATACAGCACTTCCACTGGGATCTCCAACGCTGGATCCATAGCCTTCATCGCCTCCGCGACATCGCTCGGACCTTCCGCCTCCTTATCATCACCACCATCCTTTGAAAGCTCCACCTTCATGAATTTCTGTAGGCTGTAGGCCTTCGAAGAATAGAAATTTCCCTCGCCCATAAATTTTTTGCAGGCACTGTAACCCATCGCAAATGAAGGGCCAGCCTCTTTGTTGATGACCTGGGAGAATGTCTTAGTCTTCATAAAGTGCCGGATGGTTTCCTGATAGGTAGTGGCGGATGTAAGATTTTAAACTTGGGCCCTAAGCTCGGAAAGCTCCTTATCCTTGGCCTCCAGCTCCTTCTTAGCCTTGGACAGCTGCGCATCCTTGGCATCAATTACGGAATTAGTGGCATCCAACTCCAGCCGCCTTCCACCCAGCTCATCCATGGCTTTCTTTTCCGCCCACTCGGCATTCTCCACGTACTTCTTCATATATTCCACATGTTGCTCAGCAGTTAGGGCGGCGGTGTCAAGGTTCCGCTAGGTGGACTCAATCCTTAAGCGCTGGTCACGCATCCGCTCCAAGCTTCCGCAGACCATAGAAACCACCTGCATAGACAAAAATAAAGGCAAAGACTGCATATAAAGTCGAGCGGAAAGAACACTTACCATCCCAGTTTGCACCTTGAGGTGCC
>JAUEJK010183661.1:0-10709 GCA_032274865.1 Eryngium alpinum
GTATATTACTATTCAAATTTCCATAGCTATATTACAATTTCTTTCATTTTCTACATATACTTATTCTGTGGAGTGAATTAAGGAACCCTACACTTTCCATTATCAATATATTCTTCTACGAGTCAAAAGCGGCAGGACTCAATCAAGGAGGTGCAGAAACCCTATAATAAATCTAGGTAATTCCAAATAAGGAACATATTCCTTAGATTTAAATCAGGCAATGATTCCTAGAACTGGTAGAAACCCTAATCTTAAGCGGTAAAACCTAATTACCTTCTGAATACGATTCTAATTCCTATTAGACATCAGAAAACCTAATCCACGCCTATATAAAGGGGATTGATTCTCATAATTAGGTACGTAATTATAGCTCTAACTCAGAGAATCTACATAATTCTACCGTTATTCATTCTTGCACCCGAGTCCTCCCGGCAGGACCAACCCCCGCCAATTTTTGCGTGTTTTCCGGTGATCATTCAAGGAGCTTTTAGAGATCATTTTTCGAGATACTTCTTACAGGTACGCTTTATTTTAAATCTTTATTTTGATCTATAATATTTGGCGCCGTCTGTGGGAATCCAGTACAAAAAGTCATAAAGCATCCATGACTGACAATACTGACTACATCGTCACCCTCAATCCAACTATACCGGGAGCTCCACCTTCCTTCGTTGATCCACCACAACATACACATTCTAGCGCTCGGACCACCTGAACTAACAGTGATGATGCACCAGATATCCCTACAGGGACGACTAACCCAACTCCTGAAGAATTGGAAAAGAGAAAGAAGAATCGTGAAGTAAAAAAGTTACAGCTGCTCGCTGACTTAGAGGCTTTGGAGAAGGAATAGGTGGATGATGTAAATAAGTATGGAGCAGATCCGACTCTGTTATGAGAGAATACTATTCCTCAACCGCAAGGAGGACAAGGTGATAATACCTTTACGGAGGCAGGTATGAAAACCTTGATAGCCTAGGTTGTCAAAGAAGTCATGGAGAAAGAGAAGGATAGGAACAAGAACAAATCTAATGAAAAGTCGGGTACCTCTAGAGTGCAAAGAGAATAAGGATGTGCTATTAAAGTTGCCAACCGTGATTCTGCCAATCCAGACCCCCCGTTCACTGACGAAATCATGAAAGCGAAGGTATCCTCAAAGGTGAAGATCCTGGTGATAAAGAAGTACAGTGGGAAGGGAGATCCCAATGCGCATATTCGGTTATTCAATGACTCTCTTCTGTTGCAGCCTAATAGTGACGCTACTAAGTGCCGAGCTTTTCCGACTACTCTTAAGGAATACGCACAGAGATGGTATGCTGGTCTACCTCCACGTTCGATTGTGTCCTTCTCGGACCTTGTGCAGAAGTTTACAGTTAATTCATTACTGGGAAGATGCATGCTAGGAGTTCTGAGTTTTTAATGAATATTATCCAAAGCCCGGGAGAAATCTTGAGAGAGTACATTGATCGATTCACCAGCCAAGCTATGAAGGTAGCTGATATGAATCAATCTGTAGCCATGGTAGACATACAGCGACGGACGACCAATGAGGCTTTTCAGATGTCATTGGCCAAGAAGAAGCCCTCCAACATGCAAGAATTGCAGGACCGAGCTAGTAAGTATATATCAGCTGAGAATATGCTAAAAAAGATAGTCATCCCTGATGAGGTAAGAAGCGTAAGGAAGTCGAAAACAATGAAAAGGATTAGAAGAAGTCCAGATTAGAGGTGCCCTCCAGAAGATCGGAGAAGAGGGGAAATACTTACTCTCCTTTAAATACAACTCGAAGTCAGATCCTTATGGAGATTTAGAAGGAGCCCAATGTCAAGTGGCCACAAGAGATCAAGACTGATATCGCTAAGAAAAATAAGAATTACTGCTGTCGATTTCACAAGGACTACGGTCATAACACGGAGGATTGCCAGAGCCTCAAAGACGAGATCAAGTTCCTGATCAAGAAGGGACGTCTAGGAAGGTTTGTAAAGAATGATGCACCTGGCAGAGAATCCAAGGAGAGAGGCTTGAACCTTTAAGGAGCAAATCAGGCTAGGGGGAACCCATTATGGTAATAGAAGGAGGATCAAGTGTGTGCGAAATGAGCCACAGATCGCACAAGGCCTACATGAGAGAGGTCCTAAACCTCGGGGAACCGAGCAAGAGAGCTCGCATTGAGTAAGTGATTTCTTTTCACGATCGAGACATGGGGGGATTCAGTACCCCCACAAAGATCCACTGGTCATCATGGTCATGATAAGCAACACTCCTATTATGAAAGTGTTAGTAGACATCGGAACATCCGTAGATGTACTATTCCATAGAGTATTTCTGAAGATGGGTTACCAGGATAACCAACTCACACCCTCGGCCGTATCCATATTCGGATTCAATGGGCTGGAGGTCCCTATAGAAGGAACCATCAAGCTTCCAGTCACACTGGGACAGGGCTCTACAGAAGCCATATAGATGGTGAACTTCATGGTAGTAAAGGTGTCATCCTCCTACAATGTTATACTTGGAAGAGTTGCTCTACATCAATTTAAGGTCGTCACCTCCACATATCACTTGAAGGTAAAATTCCCAACAAGGAATGGAGTAGGCACTCATTCTAGAGATCAAAAAATCGGAAGGGTATGTTCAGTGGAAGCTATCAGAAGTGGAACCACTGGGGGTCAAGTATTGTACTTGAATGATCATCAAGAATGAAATCTTTGCGGAAACAAAGATCAGAGGACTATACCGCGATTGGGAGAGCCATGGAAAATTGATATCAAGGTAGCAAACATGATGTTAGAAGGAGTCTTAGTGGATGAAGGGAAAGCAGTGAACGTGTTGTTCTATGATACTTTTTGATAATTGGGAAACTTATATATGCATCTATGTGAACATAATGGGGCCATCTTTGGTCTGGAAAACGGTAAAGTCTGGATAGAGGGAAACATTCCATTAGTTGTTACTTTGGGGACATCCCCTTGCCAACTTACTCGGGTATTGACTTTCATGGTTGTAAAGACATGGATAACCTATGCTGCTTTATTGGGAAGACCGATGATATGGGAATTTGAGGCTAGGGTTTCTCATGTAAATGCTACCTTAAGCTTTCTCACGCAGGAAGGAATGGAAGAAATTCAAGGGTATGCGTCAAACGGCACTAAAAGAGAGGTATAAGCCGTTCATAATAGAGATAATGAAATTCCATATATGAGGGCATCACGCACTCGTTGAACTTTGGAAGGGAGCAAAGAGTTAAGCAGTCCATTCACAAAGAGGATCCAAGCAATGGAGCTACATGAAGGCTTTGATATGATCCGTCTACCGTACTATGATGGAATGACCGATCCTATACTTCACTTACCTGAGTTGTCTTAAGTGGTGGGGAAGGAAATATCTGAGGATATCAAGTGCAAAATACTTCCATTGACTTTGGAGAAGTTGGCTTATCTATGGTATGAGAAACTACCCGAGGAAGGTGTCTACTATTACCATGACATGAAGCGAAGGTTCGTTGAAGCCTTTGGAGATTACATATGGTGTTCGAGTGAAGACTTGTTCTTGAATAAGGAAGAAGGATGTGGAGCGCACCTGGACAGTGCATAGATCATCTTTTTTAGTTTTTACAAGTTTTATTAAGTCTAGGTCATATCGACCATTTGCTAATGGAGATTTAAGTAGGTGTATGCACCATTATTAGGAGACTGTTATCTTTTGGAGTATTCATATAAATAAGAGAAATCGATTTGGATTTCATAACTTTGGACGATATTAAGAATTCTTGGATGCAAAGAAATTGACTTTATTTCATTCCACACAATAAGTACAAGTACAAACAATACAAATCATGAACTAAGCCTAATGAAACTTCTCATCAGTCTCAGAAGGAGCATCATCCCTTTCCATGGGATAACTCAAAGCACTCATTGTACTCCATTGACGTATCCTCTCAGTTGTCATCGCCTTCTTCCGTCGGTACACATCAAAAGTAAGGAAACCCTAAATGATTCACTTATTATGCATTCTTGTGTCGCGTCGGAGCCGGTCTCCCTCCTTATGCAGATTCTTATTCTCGTGGAGAAGCTTTCCAGCTTGAGCAGAAGAGGCAGATATCTGGGCCCTCAACTCGGACTCCCGGAGTTCGTTCTGCTTTGATGCGACCTACAAACGATCCATCTGGTGGACGCCTACTTGGAAGTAACAGTTTAGCTACAAAAAAGAACAAGGAAAAGATTAGTCCCTAGGCATAAGGACAAATCAATACACTAGATAAGGTAAAGCATTTACCCGAGCCAATGATTGAGCTCCCTCTTGCCTAATCTCGGAGGGTCTCAAAAACTCTATCACGTTCTTATCATGAGGGGTGATGGATCCCTCAAACTACTCCTGGGCAAGCATTGGTTGCCCCATCACATAATCCTTATTCCGGATCCCCCAACTGCCAGTGAAGATGGCGTCATCAGAAGGAAAGCCAAATTCATACACGCTTTTATGGCAGAGGGCTTTCTTGGAAGTACTAACAAGAGGATTCTCCACCCGGATCATCCTCTTTTGGAGCACAGGCCTGACAAGCTCCATGGCTATAAGCAAGGAAAATATTAGTTTACAAAAAGAACAAGGCAATAAAATGAAGAAGTATGATCGTAGATAGTTACCTTCTGGAGAAAGGCCGCTGAGCCCCAGCTCCTGATATTTGTCTATCCCTAGGACAGACAAGTAATGAATGGAGGATCCCCCATCCTGCAGAAGCTGCACCGCCGCCTCCTCCTCGAGGCTCAGCTTTAATTATTTCACCAGCCCATCATGGGCTGCGCCAAAGGTAGTCCTGAATTGGGGCTCCCATTGTCCTGTTCTCCAGCGGACAAAGAAGTATCCGGACTTCCAGACCAAAAGAGATTATGGCATAGAAGCCGTAGCAAAAATAATGGAGGTATTATCACGATGGTTAATCGTAATCCATCCCTCAAGAGGTGAACATCTCTTAAAGCGGAATATCTTGCGGAAGATACCCACAGTTGGCTCAATATCCTTGAGCTTCCACAAATCAAGGAAAGTATGGATAGTCTTGTATCCATTGGGGTGGAGTTGAGCAGAAGAAATGTGCGCCTCAACCAGCAGGCGGCATGTGAAGGTGTGAAAGGGAATGCGGAGCCCCGAGAGCAGGGATTCCTTGAACACGAAAAGAAGACCATTCCATTTGCAGGGACGGTCATCTGGAGAGGGGACGACTGCTTTGAAGTCTCCATTAATATCAAAGGCCCGAGCTAGGTGCTCAACCTCATTGGCAGTAAGGGTGCTCAACAAGTTAAAAGGCTCCATGGTGATCGGTGGAGAGAAATCTATTTCCGGAAGAGCGAGCAACTCGCTCATGGAGGTTCAAGGGGAGTGGCCTAAATGAGCTTTACGAGGAGCCATTGTTTGCTAAAGGTGGAGAGAGCTTGAGAATCAAAGAAGGAGATTTTGATCAAATGAAGTTGTGAGATGAAAATGAGACAATGAGTTCCTTATATAGGAGAATGAGGAAGATATATGGTTTCCGAGTGGGCCCAATAGGTCGTCTTCCCAAGACGAATTCAAACTGATTTTTGGCTTCAAAACACCTTGGAAATATGAAATGAAAAGTGTTGAAACGCCCAAGTAAACTAACAAAGGGACTTCTAGGCGTTCAACCGCCTAGGAGTATCACTAAGGCAAACCCTAGATCGTCAAGGTTAGGTAAGACAACATCCCTTGGTATCCCACGCATGAGACATCCTCACATAAACCCTAGACCGTCAAGGTTAGGTAAAATGAGGTTCATTGGCGTTCCGAGCCAAGGAGAAACCCTCACACGATCTCTACAACGCCAAGGTGGGGAAGGAATAGACTTCTAGGCGTCTCGTGCCTATTTGGCGCTTTCGAGCCGTAAAATGAGATGGATAATAACTCCCTTGGCCAATGTGGGACTACATGGAATATCAAAAATGTCAAACGTACTCCTTAGTACACCTCATAGGCGTCTCACGCCTAGAGGAGGGATTGAAGCCCTTGCAAAACGCCAAGGCAAAGGGATGAGAGAGTTTTTGGCGTCCAAACGCCAAGGGATGCTCCTTATGGACCTTCAAAAACGCCAGCATGGTTCTCTATAGCCTTCCTTTGCGTCCTAACGCCAAGGAGACTCACCATATACTCATGAAAAACGCCTAAATAGGATTCTACGCATGCTCCTTGGCGCCAACGCCAAGGAGGGTATTTATTTACTACAAAAAAATGCCAAGATGGCTTTCTACGGACACCTCTTGGCATCCCAACGCCAAGGATGTATGGAAGTGGCTTTAGCAAAACGCCAAATTGTCTAGTTGAATGCTTCATTGGCGTCCTAACACCAAGAGAGGTATTCCAGGTAGAAATTTTCATAAGCCCCAATTTTTGGTACGAAACGAATCATATTTCTGTGGAATAAATTAGCCCGAAAATAGAGGGCAAATTTAGTGGCCCAAAAATAGGATCCGAAACATTAAGGCCCAAGTCGGCACGATCCGGATCCGAACCGGGATAAATCTATCCAAACCGGAATAGAACTCAAACAAGCCCAATACGGCAAAGACCCAAAGCGGCATGACTCAATCAAAGATGTGCGGAAACCCTACAATAAATCTAGGTAATTCCAAATAAGGAACATAATTTTTAGAGGTAAATCAGGCAATGATTCCTAAAACAGGAAGAAACCCTAATATTAAGCGACAAGAAAGAAGAAATAAGGTAAACTTACTTACCTTCTGAATACGATTGTAATTCATATTAGACATCAGAAAACCTAATCCACGCCTATATAAAGGGGATTGATTTTCGTAATCAGGCACACAATTATAGCTCCAACTCAAAGTATTTACACAATTCTACCGTTACTCATTCTTGCACCCGAATCCTCCCAGCGGGACCACTCCTGCCGGTTTTTGCAGGTTTTCCAGCGATCATTCAAGGAGCTTCTGGAGATCATCTTCCAAGATTCTTCTGACATGTACGCTTTATTTTAAATCGTTATTTTGATCCGTAACAGTCATATACACTTACTATATCATACTTTTATATAAAATAGTATAATTAAAATATAATTTATTAACATTTTTATAATATAAACATTTTTTTATTTAAAATTTTATTTAATTATTATAATTTATGTAAATATTTTTTATAATAAATATTAATAAAAAAATAAAAATTAATTAACATATTTTATGATTTTTTATTTCTAAAAATATATTTAACATCTAAAATTTAATTATAATCAATATATAGTATTATATATATATATATAACATAATAATATTTTATATATTTTATACGTTATAAGTATAATTTAAATTTAATATAAATTATTTATCAATTATATTTTTATTCAATTATTATATTCTATTATTAATTTGATTATCATATTAATAGTTTATATTAACTACTATAATTTTATATAAATATTATTTTATATCAAATAATTTATTTTGTTTAAAATTATATTTAATGAATTAATTAATATAATGGTAAGAAAAACTAATTAATATAATTTATGTAAATCTTTATGTAAATAAATAAAGATATAAAAATAAAAATTGGATAAAAATAAAAATTAATAATTAATTTTAAATCAATTTAGAATTATACTTGTAACATATAAAATATATAAAATAATATTGTGTTTTATATAATATATTATATATATTGATTATAATTAATTTTTACATTCTAATAATATTTTAGAAGTAAAAAATTAAGAAAAATAAAAAAATAGATAAATTATAATAATTAGATAAAATTATAAATAAAAAAACTAATAATATAAAAAATCACTAAATTATATTTTAGCTATATTATTTTATATATAATATATAATATTGTAAGTATATATTATGACAAAGTGTAGTAGGGCATCCTATTTTTTTACTTTTTAATTTAACATAGTTAATTTGAAGTTAACAAAAGTACACATATCATTACACTCGACCGAATGTAGTATTGACAAGTACCTATTTTGAGAGTAGAGCATTGAAAATATAAATATTAACAAAATATAATATGATAATTGGTAAGTGCAATTTACTCTATTTTGTATTTAATAATGATATATAGTCCGACTCATAAAAATCGACTTCACATTCCGACCGAGGTGTTAATACCTCATTAAAAATGAAAGTAAACCCCTCTGTATTAAGGTAATCACTAGATGTTCATATCCAATACATGACTGACACCTCATTCGAATTATACAGTCAGCTTATAAAAATCGGACTGTATAGCAAATACTGTTTTGTATTAATGTGTACTTTGTCGAGAAGAGTGTTTGCTAGGATACAGCCATTCTATTATTTGCAATATGTATATGTTTTTGTTTGGTATTTAATTATAATTTAATTTTACGGTCCAGATTGTTTTAAGTTTGTGGGCAAGCTGTGATCTCCCGTTTAGTCCATTACCACACTAGTGAAGTAGTGATCACAAACTACATGCCGGAATCTTTAATTGCTCCAATATCTACGTGACTAAATTTAATATTTATATATTTTTGTTGAAAAAAATGTACTACATATACTAGCGCTCCCAGATTTCAAATTTGAAGTCTGATTTAAGAGAAACAGTCACCGAGCTAAAGCTGGAGATATACATCATTACACACCGTACTTTTCTTCCGGTAAATAATTGGTACTAGAATTACTTTGCCAACTTCACCAAGCTTAAAACATTTTACAGTACTTTTACTACACACATACCAATAAAGCATTTTGCTACATTTTTATGCTTTTTTATGAGATATTTACATAGAATCTTTTTCCTTCTGTGTATAATCTCGTTTCCGTTTAACTTTCTTTAAATTAATTTAATTTTTTGAAATTTTCAATAACCAACCTATTTTTTCTACCTTTTTTATATTAATTTATCTTTTTGTATTTACACATGTACAAATATATCTTTAAATTATATTTATAAGCATTTAAAGTTACATTAATTATTATTATTTAGTTAATATTTAATTATTTAAGATATTTAATACTATAATTTTTATTTATAACGTAAACTTTTATTAAATATAAATATAAATATATTATTTTATTAATTAATTCAACAGTTTAAGTTGTCTATTCATTATTTGATTTATCTTTTCTAATATTATTTACAGGATTTCTTATCGTACTTTATTATTATTAATCTAACTTACATATATTCTATTTTATAAATTATATTTTTTTTATTAAATATATTATTAAAATAATAAATTTAATAATTAATATAACTATATATGCTTTATAAATATAATCCCTCCATTTTGAAGTTACTCTAGAGTATGTTTGATTTATTTTAATATAAATTATTTAGAATTTAAAATCAATAAATTAATTTAAAATTATAAATTAATTTAATTTAAAAATTAAAAATAAGTTACATTAATAACATTAACTTATAAGTAAGCTATAAGTCTATTTAACTTATTTACCAAAAAGTTAAACAACTCTCTATCAGTTTTTATGATAATTTTAAATAACATACGAGGTAATCCTCCTTATTATTTTTATGTATATTTAAATTTTGTACTTTAAAAGTAAAAATGTTAATTTATAAAATTATTTTATATCTATACGTGTAAATAGTAACTTGAACCACGTAAAAGTAAATTGAGACTGGAGTAGTATTTAGGAACACTTTCAAGAATTATTTTCGGTCTGTTTGGTGCAAATAAAGTATCGCTTTTGAATCAGGAAATCGGTATGAAATTCATGTGTTTGGTTGAGTTCTAAAATAAATAGTATAAATATATTTTTTTAAATTAATATTTATTTAAAAAATAATATTTATTAAAAATAGTATAATTAATTTATTAAAATTTAATTTAATTAAATATATAATTATTAGAATTTAAGGTATTATTTTATTAAATATTAATATATATATATATATATATATTAATTTATTAGAATTTAACAAAAAAATATTAATTTAATAAATTTATTAAATATTATAAATAATATTTTATAAAACTAACATAATTTCAATTATATTAATATAATAAATATTAATTTATCATTTTTATTAAAATATTATATATTATCATATTTATTAATATTAAATATTATTTTAACTAAAATAATAAATAATAAAAATCTTATTTTTAAATTAATATATATTATATATATTAATTTTAAAAATTATAGATATTATTTTATTAAAATTAATAAAATTTTAAAAACTAGAATTATTAAAAAATTTGACATTATGGGAATGAGGTTTATACTCACCTACCTCGGATATCAAAAAGAGTGATGCTGTAGATGGATTTATAAGATTAACAGGGGGTCTATTATTTATTTAATAGACACCAATCACTAATTACCACGTGGAATTCGGGAAGCATTTTGGGATCCTTTTCGGGAGCTATAGTATTTTCCTATCAAAAACTCATACATCGAGAGTATGAAATATAGATATCAAAATCAGAATTTATTAATTAAACACTAGATATGAGTTTAGAACATTCCAAACATATACACATAGCTTGTAACCCAAACGCCCCTAACATATGTATAATAGACCAGTTAGTTTAAATTTAATGAGTAGAATTATATAACTATCCACTTGAATAAGATTTAAAGCAGGAACATATAGACAATGAAAAGATACATATGTAATTTCGAAAACCCCGGTGTCCCAGATGTGGACCTCTACAAAAAAATAAAGCACTCCATTGAAACACGAGG
>JAUEJK010183767.1:0-10705 GCA_032274865.1 Eryngium alpinum
GTTTCTCCTTATAACATGCTTGTTGGTGTTCCAATGTTGTGTGCTTTTCAGGAAATTTACTCAATCCCCCATTTGAAATTGAAGTTCCCGACTGAACATGGAGTTGGAGTTGTGTATGGGGATTAGGCCACTGCTCGGGCAATTATGATGGAAGAGGTTTCATTCAGTCAGAATTTGGGGAAGGAAAGAGGAGAGAATGACCCATATGATAAGAAACCTCGCTGAGCAAAAAATAGAAACATGGAAAGTCGCAATGAATCAGGAAAAAGAACATTTTTAATCGATCGAACTTACTTTGATGACCGACTGACTAAACCAATTGCTGAGCCAGCCACAGAGACCGAGCTAATTGAGTTGGAGCCTTGAAACAAAGAGAAGTTCTGAGCATTGGAGTCGGTCTGCCCCAGGAAACCAAGGACAAATTGGTTAGTTTGCTCCGAGAATTTAATGATTTTTTGCTTGGGGGCAAGATGATATGCCAGGCATTAGCAAGGAGATTTCAGATCACTGATTGAATGTGGATCCTAGTTTTCGACCGATCAGACAGAAGAAGAGAAACTTTTCCCCTGAAAGGCAAAAAGTTATAAAGGAAGAGGTGTCAAAACTATTGAAGGCTGGGTTCATCAATGAGATTGATTACCCGGAATGGCTGACAAATGTGGTGGTGGTAAAGAAGAAGAATGATAAATGGATTATGTGTGTTGACTAGATTGATTTAAATAAGGCCTGCCCGGAAGACCAGTACCCGCTACCAAGCATCGACCAACTTATTGATGCTACTGCTGGATTCTCTATGTTAAGCTTATTGGATGCCTTTTCTGGGTACCGTTAGATGGCAATGAAAGAGGAGGATATACCTAAAACAATGTTCATCACTCCTAATGGCACCTATGCATACATAATGATGCCATTTGGAATGATTAATGCAGGGGCAACATACCAACGGATGATCAGACGGGTGTTCAGAAAACATATTGGCAGGAATATGGAATGTTATGTCGATGACATGATAGTGAAAAGCCAGAATGAGGATCACATTGATGATTTAAGAGAGTGTTTCCTCACCCTAAGAAGTCATAATATGAGAGTGAATCTGAAAAAATATACTTTCGGTGTTCAGTTGGGTAAGTTCTTGGGTTACCTGGTCAGTCAGCGTGGAATCGAAGCAAACCCAGAAAAGATTAAGGCTTTTTTGGATATGGAGGCTCTGAAGTGTAAGAACGATGTCCAGATACTGACTGGAAGATTAGCAGAGCACTCAGAAGATTTATCTCTCGGTCGGCTGAGAAATCTTTACCTTTCTTTAATACACTTAGAGGAAATAAGGGGTTTGAATGGTCGGCTGAGTGTGAAGTTTCTTTTGAGAAATTTAAGGAGTACGTATCCACGCCACCTCTACTAACTAAACCTGGGCCGTCAGAGACCTTGCAGGCATATTTGGCAGCGTCTGACCGATCAGTTGCTGCAGTATTAATCAAGGAAGAGTCATGAATTCAAAAACCTATCTTCTATGTCAGTCATGCCTTAAAAGATGCAGAATTAAGGTATCCCAACATAGAAAATCTAGCTCTGGAATTGGTGATTACAGCAAGGAAATTACGACATTATTTTCAGGGAAGGAGAATTGAGGTAATTACATATCAGCCTTTGAAAAGGGTTCTTCAGAAGGTAGAAATGTCAGGTTGGATGACAGCTTGGTCAATTGAATTGGGAGAATATGATTTGGAATTTAAACCTAGAACTGCTATCAATGCACAGGCTCTGGCCGACTTTGTGGTAGAGTGCCAGTTCTAAAAAACAGAGCCAACGCATGAGGGATAGTTGATAGACCAAGGTACTGATCAGTCGGCGGTGAAAGGTTTGACAATGTACGTGGATGTTTCAGTGACTAGTGATAGCTGGGGAGCTGGTATGATCCTCATTAGCCCGGAAGGATTTGAAATCCGCCAGGCTATCATGTTTACATTCCGACTAACTAATAATGAAGCAGAATATGAGGCCTTAGTTGCTGGTATGAGGTTGGCCATAGCCGTCCAGGTAAGAATGCTTAAAGTTTTTTCTGATTCCCAATTAGTTGTTAAACATTATTCTGGAGAATATGAACAAAAACAGGAAAAACTAAAGGCTTATGCGATGGAAGTAAAGTGATTAGCTGCCCAATTTTAAGTTTTTGAGTTGGTAGGAGTTGACAGAGCTCAGAACCAGCAAGCAGATTATCTAGTCCGACTGATCGAGTAGGATGTACAGAATCTAAAAATATCGGTTTATGTGTCCTATTCCACTTCACATGCATTTGGAGGCAGGCCCATAGCTCCAATCTCTCAGACTGCTAATTGGATGACACCTATTAGGGCCTACTTGGAAAGTGGAATTCTACCGATTGATGAATATGAAGCTAGGAGGGTGAAATATAAGGCTGCGAGCTATGTGATGATCAATGGTAATCTATACAGAAAGGCAGTCAGTCGCCCGCTACTTCGATGCCTTTCACCAGAGGACGCCCGAACAACAATAGAGGAGGTTCATGAAGGCCTGTGTGCCGGCCATTTGGCTGGCAAAGCTTTAGCATTGAAGATTGTAAGATATGGTTATTTCTGGCCGACCATGCGTGCAGACTGCCTGGAATATACTAAAAAGTGCCACCAGTGTCAGATCCACTCAAACATCCCAAGAAGACCATCCACCGTGTTAATGCCCATATTGAGTCCAATTCCCTTTTCCATGTGAAGAGTTGATATTATTGGACAACTACCATGCTCAAAAGGGAATGCCATGTACTGCATAGTTACAGTTGATTATATGACTAAATGGGCAGAAGCTCGGCCTTTATCCAGCGTCACGGAGGCTTAGTGTGAAAAATTTGTGTTGAAGTGTGTTACCCTTCGTTTTGGGGTACCCAAAATTGTGGTCTCAGATAGTGGTACACAGTTCGCTGACAGGAAGTTCACAGCGTTCTTGAATAGTTAGGGTATTACTCATCAGACGGCTTCAGTCGGATATCCCCAAGCAAATGGTCAAGTAGAGAGCGCAAATAAAGCACTGTTTAAGGGAACTGAGAAACGGCTGACTCACGCCAAAGGTTTATGGGCAGATGAGTTGTATACAATTTTGTGGGCTTACAGAATTACCACTCGGACTGCCACTGAGGAGACTTCATTCCAACTGGCATACGGTACTGAGGCATTTGTGCCAATTGAGGTTGGTCTTCCATCCCATAGGAATACCTGCTTCAATTTGGAGGCCAGTGAAGAGGGTTTGCGCCTGGACAAAGACTTGGCTGATGAGTTAAGGGATGAGACTGTTATCCGGATGGCTACCTATCAACAAAGGGTGGCACAATATTATGGTTTAACTGTGCGTAAGCGGTCATTCAGAGTTGGAGATCTTGTACTGAGAGAGGTTCTAGCCCAGGATAAAAAGGGAAAATTGATGCCCAACTGGGAAGGACCTTATAAGATAATTGCTATGCCTTCAGTCGACACCTACAAATTGGCAACTATGGATGACCAACCGATCAAAACACTTGGAATGCTGCCTATCTGAGGAGATATTATCAGTAATTTGGTTTCGTTATATTTATCTATTTTCAATATTCAGAATAATACATGCCTGTAATTTTATCGACCGACCAATGTAATGATCGACTTGGCATAATTACCTAAGCTTTTTTATTTCATTTTGTACTTCTAGTCAGTCAGTCAACTCCCATTTATAGCCGATTGACTGATTAGGGAACACCGTAATACTTGTTTCAGTTGTGTTTCAGAACTTATGCAAGTTAAAAATGAAGATTTAATGACAATTGCTCATTTCCATCTTTCTCTTAAAGTTGTTCAATATACTTTATTATAACTGTGTTACAAAAGGAATCTGATGGGAAAAGTTTTAAAAGAATGTCAGCAATGACTAGACCCCTTTTAAAACTATTAGATTGCCTGAACGTACATGCAACGTTGACCCGGAACGATGACCGACTGAGTACATTCGCGACGGTGATAGTATAACTTTCGATAGTTCATGAATGCGTAACACGACATACTTTGACAAGAATATTTCTGAGGCTGATGTTTTAGCTTTCCTTGACGTCAAAAGAAAAGAAATTCTAGTAGAGATGTTAACGGTAATGATTAGATCGAATGAGTAGCGTGGAATTTGACCACCCTACAAGTCAAGTAAGAATGATTTTGCTTATTTGTTAATAGATTATTGAATTAATACCAATTATTCAATAAATTTGCCAAACTCCAACTGACTAAAAAGCCTTGGCTTATTGTATGTTACGTTGACTGATTTACCAAGTAAGAAAACCATTCCTCATTTTTCAGATAAGTTATATTACTTGTCATGATTTACATGCCTTACATATTATGTTTCAATTCTTTTCATTAATATGGGACGTTACCCCATTGATTAGATGACTGAGTAAAGAAAAAGAGGCGGAAATAAAATTATGTAAGAACAGTAACATATTAGTTCATAATTAAGTTCCATCAACCAACCAACCGATCGATCACACATCAACAGTACATCAAAGTATTTACAAGCTTTTCCAGGCATCCCTGGGAATTACTAACCAATTAAAACGTATTTTCCGACCAAAAGTATTTAAAACAAGAGTTCATTCATTTTTCTTCTCCTCACCGGTCACCCAAGGTCTCCTATAGTTTGACCGAGTAGGAGTATCAGGTTCCGAGTCAGATAACTTGGGCTTGGAGGGTCATCTTCCTCGTTCTCAACCATTACAAGAATATCCTTTTTCGGGTTGACAAGGTAGTCATTGCAAGGGAGATCGACTGACCGGAGCTTCCTGAGAATGTCATCCATTCCATTGTTGTAGTAATCTAACTCGGTATTATTAGCCCTGTTCATTTCCTTCATAACCTTTTTTATCCCGGCGGGAGACCCTCCTGGTCAGCCGGTCATAGTAGCGATGCAGATGATTCGCCTGGGCTTCAGAAGAGGCCGCCCAGACATTTTCCTCCTTCAGCTTTCCCTAAGCTTCTTTCAACTTTTGTTCTATAGATTTCTGTATTCCCTCTGCCTTTTCTTTCTGCTTCTCCAGGTCCATGAACTTCCAAGCAACTTGGGTAGCCCAATTGCCGGCCTGCAAATAATGATATTAACTAGAAGTTAGAGAACAGTTTGATTGAAAGGATGATTGCCAACACTTGAAATTAAAAAGTACCTGAGCCATGTAAGCAAAAGAATTATTCATCATCTCAGCCCCTGGCATGGATTCCGTCAGCGAACTTTCTTTTTTACAAAACAATTGACGGCCCAGGTCAGCGCCGACTTGCAAGTCAGCCCCATGGGCGAAGTACAGAAACTGTTCCAGGTTGGGCACCTGGTCTAGCACTATTTTGTCCTTCTTGCTCTTGCTGGTCGGAAGGTCATTCTCTTCCTCCACATTTATTATTGGTCTCTTCTCTTTTCTTGGCTTTTCAGTCGACATCTTTAATTGAGAAGTGCCGCTGTCACCCACTTGCTCGGTACCCGCATTTTCTGGGTTAACAGCCGACGAAGCATTCTTAGCTTCCCTTTCCTTCTCTGTGGCATTAGTCATTCGCGGTTGATCTTACCCATCACTGCATACAAAACAGATATAAAGACATAATTCAACAATAGAAACTTGTGCATGATAAGTTTAATTAGTTAGAAAGGTGGTTTAAAAATAAATACCTCCAATCTCAGTAAGATAGCCATTTAACATAACAGTCTTGTCTGGTATGTGATCCGACTGATCTTCCAAAAGCTTCTCGTATTCTGCCTCATCATCATCAGTCAGACTTGGTTTTTTCGGCAATTTTGCTGACCTCCAAATTGCAAAGTTTTCTAGCTTGGGACCAAGGACCCAACACCAATGTTTCTCCTTTCCTTTAGTGCTCGTCTTGAGTTCACACCACCTTTGTTTGTGAGCTCAGAGTTTAAGGTTATAAGTGCCCCCTTCCTTATGCTTATTTATCATGTAATGGGTCAAAAGTAGTCGGACAGTCGGAACTATTTCCTGGGCCTTACATCTCCCAATAAAATTATTGAGAATAGTATAGGAGTTTGGGAGGAGTTGGTATATAGAGATTTCCATCCGGGCAAGAAAGGTTTGGATAAATTCCTGCATGGGGAGTCTTAGCCCACATTGAAGGTGGCTCTCTGACACACCGACTGCCCCTAAACCTTCAGTTATGAAGTAGTCGGGAAGTCGGTCTGACTGAAGAGGGGTAATATAAGGAAAATCTCTTCCAATTGGGTAAGAAACATGAAAAGTTTGGAGGTCTGATGCACGAAGTAGTGTGGGGTAATTAAAGGATGTGTAAGCTTTATTGTTTAGAAATTTGAGGTTTTTCGGGGAATTTGGGCCTGATGTTTGGTCTGAATGGGTTTCCTCGGAATCATTATATGTTACTGGCCTACTGCTCGGTCCTGCTTGGTCAGCCATTTTTGAAGATTCTAAATCTACAAAATTGGTATTAATGGATGTTACCTCTTGACTATTAGTAGGGACAACTTGATTAGGTACTTGGCTTAAGGGTGTTAGATTACTATCTTGAGACATTCGAAGGGGAACAATCATATGTCATTAAAGAAGTCTAGTTGGTCAGTCAGTCGGATTACCGAGCGAACAGTCCTAAAACGACTATATGCTACCGAGATTGGGGTGTTTTACATAATTTACATAATTGCATTTGATTTCAAAGCCACACGCCGCCTTTAGGCTCCATAATGGCTGGTGGCAGAGGCCATACATTTTTATGCATCATTTTTAGAAATTTTCCAGAAAACTTTTCATATTCAAAGTCATTAACATTTTTACAAAGACTTTGGATTATTTTTGATTGCATAAATCGTTTATACTTGCATTAGTACACTGTGAGCATAAACAACAACAAATTTCAACGATTATTCAAACCCTTAAAACCCTCATTACACACAGTGTGTGTGTTCTTCACTGGGTCCTTCGATTGGGCGAATTTAACGTATAGATGGAAATATATATGATTCTACTGTGTGTGCGTGCGTATTTGAATGGGTTTTGTGGCATGTACATATATTCAGTATAAACGATTTATCTCACCATGAGTCTACAAAGTGTGTGTGTGTATGTGTGTTTGAGTGACAATGAATAATGTAAATTTTTGTTTGCATACCTGAGGGCTTTGTGTCTCAAATCTACGGTTCTTGAATGGGATTTGCAAATGAAATCACGAACTTGTTTCGATTTCTCTTGTCGCCAATCCTCTTTCTCTCCTTCTACAGTGATTGTGTGAAATGAGGGGGAGAACTGTTGGTTTGTTTTCCTTTAAAACCGTACATTTAAATGAACGACTATGATTATTCCGCCGCTTCATTCGCATCTCTATGATGGTGACACGTGGCTAAGCGTGTCGTATACGCTTCTGCTTCCTTCAGTCAATCTGCTGTTGTGTCTGGTCGGACTTCACCATAGTTAAATGTTTACCATGCTCAGTCTGCCAAACACTTGGGGGCCTGTTGGGCTGTGGGTTACATGGTTAGCCCATTACTCAGTCGGCCCAACCCTTAGTCGGCCTCATCTAGGTTATAAGGGCTTAACCGGCGCATCTCAATATATGTTATGTTATTATACATACTAATGTTACATGATATATATGGACTCTACCAATAGACTCCAAGGAGAACTCTACCTCTGAATCTGTATAAAAGGGTCAGTTTTACGTTTGTTGATATTCATTTATACTATTCTACACATTCAACCTACTAAGTACCACGCCGGAGGTGAATTGGGATCGCCCTAGGGTTCTCAGTGGAGCGGGGCAAACAAGTAACACGTCACTAAACTGCCCCTAATGGAGCAACCCCGCCCTGCTAATATGGGGAATGTGGTGGGGATGGGGAACTATAGTTTTGCCCCGTGGGGATATGGGGCGGGTATGAGATTTATATAATCCCCGCGGGGAACCCCCACCCCGATATAATATATATATATATATAATATAATATATTTTATATTAATATATCTATTAAATATTAAAATATGTATGAATATATATTTTATTAATTAATACATTATTTTTGTATATCGAATACATAAACTTATATGCATATAAAAATATTATATGTTTATTTAGTTATTTATTTAAATATTTTATGTAGTATTTATATACCAAAAATTTTTGAATATTAAAATATATATTAATAAAATGAAAGGGGGCGGGGCAAAACAAAATCCCCGCGGGGTGGGGATGGGGATCAACTAAAAATCCCCGATGGAATATGGGGCGGGTATGGGATAAACAAAATTATACGGGACAGGTATGAGATATTGACTCCCCGCCCCATACCCTCCATTGAGAAACCTATCAAGCCCCCACCTTTGTTTTGTTTTGCAGGTTAATCGGACGGTTGGACGACAGAAAATGAAATCCGGCACCAACAGATAACGACAAAGATATGGAGATCGTGCATGACAATGAGCTTGGGAATCATGTTCCTTTGGTGGTGCCAGACTTCATTGCCGCTCATAACATTCTTCCAGCTGAAGAACCGGACCCAATTTGGGTGAATGATTCGAATAACCAACAACAACAAAATAATATGATGATGTGGAATCAAATGGGAGAAGGAGAGGTAGTTGGAAACAATCAAGGAGCGGAGAATGTTAATATGGCTACTGAAGCTCAGAATTAGGGTGTTGGAATCGAGCAGATGGAGGTGCATCAGTTGGACGATGAAGGCATGGAGGAAGAAGACGATGAAGGCCTAATGGGTTAATGGGCTGCTTGATGGGTTAATGGGCTGATGGATAGGATTGGACTCTCTCTTTTTTTGTTCTCTTAGTTTTAGAAGTTGTGGGTTGATGAAATTGTTTTTGTTTTAAAGGCTTATCATAGTAGGTTGCAGTAGGATTTTTGGGCTATGTTTATGGATTGTGTAAGTGCCGTTTGGTTGATTTTTAATTCAATGACATATTTAAAAAAAATGATGACGTCTAACTACTATTATTTTGTTAGTGATTAAGTTATTTGATACAAAGTTCTCCATCGATATTCCTAAATTATATAATTTATTTTATTCAATGGATGGTTAGTTTATATAATGAGTTATCCATGAATATCTACTTGTAGTGGATCAAAAAAATTTAGTATTGTATTGAGCTTAAGCACTTCAGCTTTTTAATATTCATTGCAAGGTTGGTGAGATTAAAAATTTAACAAAAATCTATAATAGACAACAACATCTAGCTTTTGCAGTTAATTTGGAGATAAAAGTATAACTTAAACATAAACACAAAAAGAATCAATAGAATGATTTCTAGAGGAAACTCTCGATGAATGGTAAAGAACCACAAACCATAAACCATTACAATTAATTTATTATAAGATTTGACCCGCTTCTCTTACTTAACCCTTGAGAATACAATCACCTCAATTTGATGAAAAACTCTCTCTTATGTATATTTTTTCTCGTTACACAACCCTTAATATTATATATTCTCCAAATCATAAAATATCGTTATTTGTAAGCTCATAAAAATCAAAATATTCATAATCTACTTCTAATCGTTGTTTACGATAATTATCTCTTTCCTAACATCCAAGTCTTATTTGTGATGATTATTATAAATGAGAATATGAAGTAGATTAGGAATATATTAATTTTTGTGAGCCTATTTATATTTCATACCTTTTGAGGATATGTGAAAATAGAGGGTTGTGTGTTTAGAAGAAACACACACAAGGGAGAGTTCTGCATAAAGTAAGTTCTTGATATTAAATGAGGAACAACTTTATTCTTGTAATTTATTCATTATATATTAATGGTTTGCATATTTTTTTACCCATATAGTGGGTTTTACAAATAAATCTTTGTTCTTATCATTTTTGCTGTTGAAGAGAAGTTGTATCAGCATCGATCTTTTATTTTAGTAATCTTAACAAACTAGTATCAGATCTAGTATTTTAAGAGAGTTCGTTGTTAAATGAGGTGGCAATCATAAATTCAACTGTTAAAATTTCGCAAGAATTATTAGTCATGTGCAGCTATGAGAGAATTGACGATTAGTTGCCCATCCGTTGTTGGATCGAGTAAACTTCTAGGCATTATCTTTGTAACACAAAGATTCAAATATGAACACTGGTTATCAGATTTTGAGTTGGGGAAAACCTAATTTTGGGTGTTCAAAGCAATTTGTTGTCTAGTGAAAGTTGATCTTGTGTTATCTATCGGCTTCATATAGAATCTTAGATCATTGAAGGTTGATGCATCAAAGTTTGACGTGAAGACATATTTACCTTATGGAAGAAAATTATTAGAGATGTGTCTATTCAATAAGTTTTGATGATACCTTGGAAGAGAAGAAGCCATATAAGATGGATGAAACGAATTAAAAGAATATCTAAAAGAGAGCGGCAAATATAATTAGGCTTTTACTTGCACACGAGTTGATGTATATCATGTTAAATGAGAAAACACCCAAGGAATTAAGACGAATAATCAAGTATCTACACGTCGAGGAAGCTGACCAACTAACTCAGCTTAAAATTAGTGTTGTACTCATAGAAATTAGATGATGAAGGTAATCTCTTCGATCATATCAATAATTTTGTTGGATAATATGTTAGTTGGTTAATGTTGATGAGTCAATAAAAGGTGAGGAAAAGTCCTTGACATTGTTGTTATAGTTACCACAATCCTTAAAGTATTTCAAAAAGAAGTTGTTGGTTGGAAGAAC
>JAUEJK010183874.1:0-10704 GCA_032274865.1 Eryngium alpinum
TATATGAATGTATTCAATGGAGAACCAACTTCCATTGAAGAACTTGGAGAACCAATCATATTCATTGTTTATATTACTTTATATTAAACAATTATTAATTATAATTATATAACTACCAATATCGATCTAAAAATCGTGTTTTCAATTTAAATTAATTCCAATTGTACATCAACTGTACATTATACATATCGACTATATCATGCTTAAAGTGTGTAACGCTAATTTTTTTTTACTTAACCAACTCTAATTCAGATACATGTTATTCCTACTTTACTTTTAATTAATATTATATTAATTTTATTTTTAATTTTATAATTTATTAAAACTAAATTAAAATATCAAATTTTTATATTTTCTTATAATATATAAAAAAAATCCATTTTAAATATTAAGTTTTATAGTAAATAATTAAATTAAACTTCACATCAACATCATAATATGTGTGTAACATCAAATGCACAAACATTCTACACCAACTCCACATCCATATACCACCAACTGCATATATTTCGTACCAACGGCACACAAACATATATAACCAATTGCATATATTTTACACCCAGTACACACACTTATACAATTACACAATTAATTGCACATATTTTATACCATCAACTAGATATATTTTACACCAATTACATATAATTAATGTAGATATCTTTGAAAAAATAGATTAAAGAGACAAGAGAGAAGATAATGAGAAAATTTAATATCATTATATTTTATAACTATTTTCTCTATAATTAATATTAGTCATTGATTATATTAAATCTAATGGTTTGGAAGGATTTTGCATTTCCTTAGAAACCATGGAAGAGTATATATATATATATAGAGAGAATGACTCTTTGAAAACTGAAAAACGGAAAATCCCCTACACTACTATATTAATATAAATATAGTAATAATAATATATATTATACCGACAACATTACTAACAAGAAAATTATTGATTGCACCACTAATTAAGATTTATCGGTTATTAAATATTTTCCCTCTCCAAATATTCTCTCTCTTAATATTTTAATATGCAGTTGATGTAATAGGGTGCAGTTGATGTGCAATGGTGAATAAAATGTGCAGTTGAATATAGAGTTGATGTGCAACGCTAAATAAAATGTGCAGTTGAATATAGAACTGATGTGTAATAAGAAATAAAATGTGCAGTCGAGCATGCAATGTAATGTGCAGTTGATGTGCAGTGGTAAATAAAGTGTGCAGTTCATATACAGTGTGAAATAAAATGTCCTGTTGAACATATTATATAGTTGATGTGCAATAGTGGTAAAATCTAATATGCAATGTAATTGTGAAGTTTAATTAATTAATTATTTAATAAATATACAAAAAATAAATAATAAAAAATTTATACAAAATAGATGTTATTTTATAGATCATAAAAAAATATATATTGATATTTTTATTTACTTATTAATATTTATATAATTAAAGATAAAATTAATAAAAAAGTAAAAAAAATTACATTTAGAACAGTTATCTTAATTTATGGAGTAAAATTAAAAAACATACTTTATTTAAATTAAATTGTTTAAATCTTATCCATCCGCCTCAACTTTATGAAACCATATGATTAGTTTTCCGTTTTCGAAATAAACCCACTTTTTCAAGGAATGCTGACCTATATATATAGGTATATATAGAGAGAAAAAGGAATCTGTTAACCTCACATAACCACTCTGAGGTTGATGTGCCAAATTATGGTAGGATAATTATTTAAAATAAATTGACCCTGTATTTCTTGTTAACCTACCTCTTAACAACCAATCAAATTCTTACATGTCATTAATCTCAGATAACTTTTCTGAGGTTAACCTTAGAAACAGTATTCCCATACATATATATATAACACCAGTTTGGAGCTTCTTGGCAGTGAGGAGACAACAAAATCTAATTCAGGAATCTCAAAATCTAATTTAGGAATTGAGGGTAACAAATTCTGACAACAAAATTTCACCAAGTAAGAAATTTCACCTGGAGATAGAGTAGATAACAATAGCACACAGTTAATTTGAAATTGGGGGTTAGTGAAATTTGAACCTGCTTTAATAACAATGTCACTAGGCGGAAATATAGTGTCAAAAATAATAAAAATTGTGCCAAGGAATTTTTTTTAAGTCTTGTGACCATTTATACCTTCGGGAACGTAAAAACAAAGTCTAAACTTCTCATACCTTGTCAACCATGTAAAAGTAGTATTAGTTGGACATAATAAATATTTTGACACGCTTTATTAAGGACGGAAAGAGAGAAGGTAAAAAACTATGATTTTAGGCATGAGGGGGAGTTAAATTTATAATAAAGACTTGGTTTTTAGTTGAAACTTATATTTTGAAACGCTTTAATAGCCACATTAAAGGAAATGGAAGGGGTAAAAACTTAGATTTTAATTGAATATTATATTTGAAAGTACAATGGAAACGTTTTAATTACGAGGCACGCGAAGGGAGTTGAAGGAGTAAAAAGTTTTAATTTTAGTTGAAAGGATATTTTGATACCAATGGGTGGTGCTTTACTAGGCACGTGAAGAGAGTTAAATTCTTTGGAAACTTTAATTTTAGTTAAGAATAATAGTTTGACATGCTTTACGGAGCATGAAAGGGGAGTAGAATTTGTAAAAAAATATATATATATTTTAGTTGAAAACAATATTTTGACACGATTCAATAGAACCAAAAGGTAGTGGAACTGTGGAAGGTGTAAGAATCATTGTGAAAATGATAATTTGGCACACTAATAGGCACGAGAAGGAGTTGAAGGTGTAAATAAATTGGTTTTAGTCGAAAATGATTTTTTATACCAATGATTGACACAATTTACTAGGCATGAGAAGGGAGTTGAAGTTATAAAAAGATTTGAGTTTAGTTGAAAATGATATATTGATACCGACTATTGACACAGTTAACTAGGCACGGGAAGGGGGTTGATAGGGTAAAAAACTTGAATTTAGTTGAAAATGATAATTTGAAAATGACATTTTGACACGCTTTAATAATCAAGGAAGGGAGTGTAGGTGTAACAAAACATTGACGTGCTTTAATACGCAAGGAAGGAAGTTAAAGGTGCAAAATTTTCATTTTAGTTAAAAATAATATTTTGATACCAATAATTGACACGATTTATCAGGCAAGAGAATGTGTTTAAGGAATAAAAAATTGTAGTTTTAATTGAAAATAATCTTTGACAAGCTTTAATAGGCACCGAAAAGGAGTTAAAGAAGTAAAAAAACTTTGATATTATCTGGAAATGTAATTTTGAAACCAATGATTGACATGCTTGACTAGGCACGAGTAGGGAGTTGAATGTGTAAAAATAATTAAATTTTAGTTGAAAATGATATTTCGACATGCCTTATGAGAGTTTTTGGTGTAAAATACTCTGAATTTGGTCACATATGGGACTAAAATATTTGTTTAAAAATCATTTTTATTTTAATGTCAAACTAGTTAATAATTAAATTTTATTAATATCAATGCACCAATAGGCATACATGGGGTATTGTGTGAGAACTCTAGTATTAATAGTCTATTTTAGCAATAAAGTTGGTTGACTGTGATGGCAGCTAATTCAGTTATTAGTAATACATTAGATAAGGGAGGGTAAGGTAGTAATTTCCTTTTACTGAAAGTAGTATATATAGGAATCTTCAAGTGTGATTGAGATATGACACGATTTACAGAAAATGGAATGTTTAATTCCACCAACTGCTGCTTTCCCTCCTAATGCTGTCCCCTCTCACTAAAAACCTTGGGAAATTTTCTGTTCCCCCTCTCTTTAGAATCAAACCAGAAAACTATAAAATCTATACTACCAGATCTGTATTCCTAACAGATTTGGTATCAGAGTTTCTATAGATCATCCACTGCTTCCAATTAGCTAGCTTACTCTGCAAGTTTGCTCCAAAAATTGAGTTGCTGGTAGTTTGAGCTTGAAATCTCATAGAAGCACCATTAGATCTGTTTGAAATCAACTGAAATCGATTGACTCTAGTTGATTTAGTCCATGTGCATCATATACAAGTTAAATTCACATATACAAGTTAAATCAGCTTCAAATTCAACTTCCAGGTCCAAATCTAGAAAAATCTCTCTCTCTCGGATGCTCTGTTTTGGTGGAACCCAACTGGAGCTTTTGGATTGAGTTTGAGCTATCTTAGTTAGTTGTTGCTATTTTTCATTTCTAAATTGCATAACTAGCTAGGACAGTAGTAGTAGAATTGAAGAGGAAGTCAAGTTGTATAAGTGAACTTAGATCTGTTAGCTATGGCTCATTATCAGTCTAAGCAGGGAGATAATTCTCAAAGGAACATTGGATATGCTACAACAAGACTTACAGGGCCACATGAGTGGTACAAATGGAAGAATAGATAAATTGCAATCATTACTTGAGAATGTTTTGTTTTGTATTAGTGGAAAAGGTGATAGCAAGGATGATGAAGGTAGTGCAGGGGAGGAACAATCAGCATATGAGATTGAAACTGAAAATTCCTAAGCAGAAAAGAAGGAAAGAGGTGAAGCATTCTGAAGAGGATGAGGTTGAGAATAGAGATCCACGGTTCAATGCTCTCAAGCATCTCAAATTAAGTTTTCCAGTATATCAAGATGGTAGTGATGCTATAGAATGGTTAAGAGATTGTAATGAGTATTTAAGTATATATGAAGTAGTCGATCCTAAGAGGTCTGCAATTGCTGCTATGCACTTGAATGGTGTGCCTGGGTCTTGGTACAAATCATTCATGGTTGGAAGTGGAAATGTATCCTGAAAAGAGTTCTCTACATCTTTTGTGGCCAGGTTTGAAGAAGTGGATACAGAGTTGGTCTTTGATAAGTTTAAGAAACTATATAAGACAACTATTGTAGAACAGTATTATGATGAATTTGAAAAATGTAAGGGACAGTTGCTCAATAAGTTGTCTGGATTAGCTGAGGAATACTTTCTAGAGAACTTCATAGGAGGATTGCAAGGGGAGACCAGGAGAATGATCAAGCTGCTAGAACCAACTACATTGTCTCAGGCCTTGAAACCTGCTAGATCATTTGAGCAAGATCAATGCAAGTAGAAGAACATTGTGCATCAAGGAGGAAGAAACTGTTACCAAGGTAACTACAACAATGCAAGAGTAACAGCTAAGAGTACAAGCCTTGTAGGAGTGACAAGTTCTAAGGGAAAATCCATAGTTTTGAATTATCCACAATTGACTTATGCACTAAGAGAAGAAAGAAGGCAAAAAGGTTTATGTTTTTACTGTGACGAAAAGTTTACTGGGGGCATGAGTGTAAAAGCCACACATATTTATTATGGTAGCAGAAACAATATGTGAACAAATTGAAAAGGAAAGCCAACCAGTTTATGACAAGGGCCAGAGGATGATGAAGAAGCTAAGGAGAATAAGTTCATTATGGCTTCTTTAGGTACAACAGGGGAGACTGCTCCTCAGGTGCTACAATTCAATGGGACTGTGCAAGGGAGAAAGATCAGGCTATTGGTAGATGGAGGCAGTAATGTTAGTTATATGAATTCTAGATTGACCAGTGAGTTGCAACTGAAGCTAATACCTCACTCCTCCATTAGTATTACCCTTCCGCATGGAAAAAGTATTGCATCACATTGCACTTATCCTTCATTTCACTGGATAATTGGAACAACACACTCTTGCAATGAAGTATGGGCTTTAAATGACCTGGAATGGAATGTCATCTTAGGAGTGATTGGATAAGTAAGTTGGAAGGGTTGCGATGCAACTACAAGGACAATAGTATGAGGTTCTGGTGGCAGGGTCAACTAGTGGAGTTGAATAAGGAGTCAGAAGTTAAACTTGATGGATTTTGTGCTCAAATATCTACTGTTATACCTATTCGGATGGAGCAGTTAGTGGACAGCTATGAAGGAGATTCACATGTGGTACAGATCATAACTGAATTAACATTGGATCCTACTGGACCAATGGAGTATTCCTTAACCCAACAGCTACTGAAATATAGAGGGAAATGGGTGGTGGGCTCACATGGTACCTTAAGGAAGCACATTTTTAAAGAATTGCATTGCAAAGGGGTAGGTGGACACTTTGGCATTAGGGCCACTTACAAAAGGATTAATGAATATTTTTATTGGCCCACTATAAGGCAACAGATAGGACAATGGGTGAGGGAATGTGTTATTTATCAACAAATGAAGGCTGAGCATGTACCTTCCCCTGGATTGTTGCAGCCTCTAGAAATTCCTAAGGAACCATGGACAAATATAGCTATGGATTTTATTACTGGCCTGCCAAAGTCTAAAGGGAATGAAGTAATATGGGTAATTGTGGATATATTCAGTAGATATGGACATTTCATAGCCCTAGCTCATCCTATATCAGCCAAAAGCCTTGTTCAAACATTCTTTGATCATATATACAAGCTTCATGGGGACCGACTACTATAGTAAGTGATAGAGATAGCTTGTTCTTGAGTGAATTCTGGCATACCTTGTTTAAGATCACTGGTACCAGGCTGAACATGAGTTCCTCATACCATCCTCAAACTGATGGAAGTTCAGAGAGGTTGAATCAGTGTCTAGAGCAATATCTTAGGTACATGACCAGCTATGCTCCTAATCAATTGAGTGGATGGTTATCAGCTGCAGAATGGTGGTACAACACCACCCTTCATACTTCTTTAGGTATTACTCCCTATGAAGTACTATATGGAACTAAGCCCAGACATCTTCTGTTGGATGGTAGACAGCATGCTAATTTGGAAGGAGTAGAGAATATGCTGGAGCAGTGGGAAATTTTACAAGAGGCATTGGAGAAGGCTCAATCCAGGATGAAACAATATGCTGATGCAAAGAGAACTGAGAGGGAATTTGGGTTGGACAAAGAGTTTACTTGAAATTGCAGCCTTACAGACAAGTTTGGGTAGCAATGAGAAGGAACATGAAACTTGCAGCCAAGTATTTTGGACCCTATGAGATAGTGGAGAAGATCAGTATCTAAACTGAATCTTCCAGCCAATGCTTGAGTCCATCCAAGTTTCCATGTTTCTCAGCTTAAGAAAGCTATTGAAGATGCTACGGTTCATCAGAATCTACCTCTAGTCACTTCCAAAGGAATATTTGATTTGGAGCCACTGAGGGTACTGGACAACAGATCTGTTATGAGAGACCATAAGGTGGTACATCAAGTTTTGATACAATGGAAGGGTTGTGGGGTGGATGAGGCAGCCTGGGAAGATGAAGACTTGCTTAAGATTACCTTCCCTAAGTTTTTTGATCCTCCATGAGAACATGGAGTGTTTGAAGGGAGAAGGAGTGTGAGAATAGTCTATTTTAGCAATAAAGCTGGTTAACTGTGATGGTAGCTAATTCAGTTATTAGTAATACATTAGATAAGAGAGGGTAAGGTAGTAATTTCCTTTTACTGAAAGTAGTATATATAGGAATCTTAAGTGTAATTGAGATATGATATGATTTACAGAAAATGGAATGTTTAATTCCACCAACTGCTGCTCTCCCTCCTCTCTCTCCTTCTAAAAACCCTAGGAAATTTTCTGATCTCCCTCTCTCTTTGAAATCAAACCATTAAACTATAAAATCTATACTACCAGATGTGTATTCCTAACATATTGAAAGTTTTAAACCGTTAGACTTTTATTTTTGGTCGTAAAGTCGGTATATGTTATTAGAAGTTTCTAAAACTACATTTAATAATTTAAAATGGATAATTAGATAGAATATGTTTATATAAATGCATTAACACAATTTTATGTGCATGAGAAAGGGGTTGAAGACTTAAAATTGCTTAAAACTTTGATTTTGGTTTTAAGACTAAAAGTCAGTAAATATGGTTAACTATCTAAAACTACACTTTGAATTCAAGAAAGTTAATAATAGAATTTTTATTCATATCTATCTCAGACACTCCTAGAGCTTGTTTGAGATTCATTATAAGTGGATAATTTAAGTACTTATATAAGTACTTTTCAACTGACTTTTATCTTAAAAGTGGAGTAAAACATAAAACCAAACAAGCCCTAAATAGGTATGAGAAAGGTTTTGAAAATTTAAAATCGGTTAAACATAGCTTTTGGTCAAAAAGCTAGTAAACATCTTTAAAAGTGACTAGAACTAAATTCTGAATTCATATACTTATAGAAAAAAAGAAAGAGAGAGAGAGAGAGAGAATTTGTTTTGACATGTCTCAGTGTGCACAAGAAGGGTGTTGAATGTTTAAAATTGCTTAAAACTTTGGTTATAGAAGAATTCCAATACTTCGAACATATCCTCACATTATGCAATTAAACTGACTAGCTATGTAAGTCCCCGACTAATCTACTCTACCCATATTAGGATGTATAAGGAATTGCTTTTAGAGAGACACACACAAGGAATACAATTCAGCTTCCATGGACATGCATGATGGTGCACATAATTTAAACATGTGTGCGCGCACAGTCACAGGCTCACAGCCATAACCAGAGACATGATAGAAAACAACTTGATTATAATTGATAAATCTTTTAAAAGCACATACCCGATAAAAGACAAGAGAAGAAAGATCCACCCGACCCATTATCATCAGTGCTCAAGCTTGTTTCCAGTTTTTCCATGGACACAAGCACCAGAACTTGACATATTGCAAAAGTAATGAACGAAAACTATCAGAATGGCAATTACATTTGATAATTTCGTGACTTATATACAATAACTGTTTTCCGGTTTAGTAATACACATTATATCCCAAACAAACAGTAATACACAGAAATTTATAATATTCATAAAACATCTCCTACATATACCTCTCGCAATCAAGATTAGGGTTTTAAAGAAAGTCTGTTTATAGAATTATTAGTCAATTATTGCGAATAAAACCAACAATTTTGTAGAAATCAAATTAAGTTTTTGAAAAATAATATCAAAAGATGGATTATTTGAAGTAATCGCTATTTTGATTGCAAATAACACAAAAATACAAATTATATACGAACTACCTGAATTAATCGGTGAAATCTTCTGATTTAACTCCAACAGAATCCATGTCAGTCATTCGATCGGAATAATTTGATTTTGATCTCTAAGGTTCTAACATAAAATTGATTCAAGCAAAGAATTAGGAGAAGGAGAATTCAGAGAAGGGAATTTGGATTCAGCAGAAACCCTAACGGAGCGAATGGGATTCAGAAAATCCGAGAGAGTTCTCCGAGAGGAGTTGCGTAGAGAGAACGAAACTGAGTTTGAACTGAACGGCTCTCCTTTTGAATCATTAAGCTTAATTAATGTTTATATTTTATACTGGTAAAATAATACTACTTATTAACTTACATTCACAATTTTACTATTTTTTTTAATATTATATATATAATAATCTATTTTTTTACTAAATTTAAAAGAAAATGTTATTAACTTAATATTTGGTTATATTAATATATTTACAAATATATAAGTTATACAATATTTTTAAAATAATAAATTATATTACTAGTCCAATCAATTGAGATGATCGTAAAATTATATCACTTCAAATACAAACTAAAAATGTTCAATCTCTTGATATACTGGAGAAACAAATTTGTTCAATCTGATTACAGGTAACACACTACACACGTACTGTACTGACGTTTGTTTTTGGTCGTCAACCAACTATAGAAATTTTATATTTGGCAACAAAACGAAGTGATTTAATCGAGAAATTAGCTGTTTTTAATTTTTTATTTTACCTTTCACTGTTTTTTTTTTTGCTAAATTATTTTACCTTTCAGTTATTTAATCAGATTGCCAATTCTACATTCCAAAATTTTGGCAGCATCTGTATTATGGCTTGACCGGGGGATTATACTGCACTTATAAGTGATTACAGCTTATAAGTAAAAAAAATAATAAATATGTGCTTTTTTTTCCAACTTCCTTTTATAAGCAAAATATAAGTAAAGTTAAACACTCTCGTAACTAAAATTTATGAGGGAAAAAAAATAGCAAATATGTATTTTTTTAAGAGCCAACTATTTATAAGTTATAATAAGTGATTATGTACACAGTTTCTCCTTGCAGAGTCCGAAGAAGATCAAACTAGAGGCCCCTTCCCCTAAAAGAAACTCCAGTAAACTCTTGGTCCAGTCAAACAACCGAGTAGTAACAAATTTCATAAAAGTTACCACTTACATAAAGTACACTAAGGACGAAATTCCTGACACAATGATCCAAGATCTCACTATGACTACAGAAGTGCTCAATTACAAGCTACTCCATTTGCAAAAATATACAACCCACAAAGTATAATCAACTAGATTCTAGTTTCTGTAGCAAAAGCAAAACTATTATTGTCCTTCAAGAAAACATCAGCAATTCTTCGCATTGTCCGATTGTACCCATTCTTTCAATCTTCGGGGGCACCAACACATTCTCTAAAATGCAGTGCTGTTAGTTGTTTGCAATGGTTGCAACGGTTTCAAGCTGTGGTGGAGGTTCACGTATTGTATTAAAATATGTAAACTGATCTGATGATGCTGTCAAGGAGGGAGAAGACGAGAAGGAAGCTCTTCTCCAGGATATATTTCCAAAGAATATAGCAATTTGGTAGACATGGAGTTGATGAACGAATTAGATGTACCAGTTGAGAAACAATTGAAGATTGAGCTAGTGCTGATGTCTGAGGAAACCACAGGTGGTATGACATCCCTCAAGGAGGCAGAGAGGATGGGAAAGGAAAGG
>JAUEJK010183981.1:0-17128 GCA_032274865.1 Eryngium alpinum
AAGCTTTTACAATAGCTTGACTGCTCTGATACCAATTGTTAAACAATAATCAACCCCAGAAAGTTTTGTAGAGGGGGTGAAGACAAAACTTACTAAGTATTTTTGATTTTTCTGTTTATTAAACAACTTCAATCCAAAAACAAAGTATAGAAAATATGAACTATGAACAGAATAAAATAAATCTTTAAAACACAGAATTATCAAAGCTTAACTTTATTAAACTTTGAAGATTTTTCCAAGGTAAAGAAAGACTGCTTCCTTGGCTTCAAATCTGTTTACAAAAACAGCTACAATTCAAAAACCCTTTCAAGCTACAAATTACTCTCTATCTTATACAAAATAGAGCTTCTCTCTTGCAAAAAGTTTGTCTCTCTATCTCTCTGATAAGTCACACTTACAACTGAATATTACATGCCTATTTACACAAGTGAAAAAGTAAAGCAAAATATCCCCGTATGGTGAGGACCACTTGATGTTGACAGCTTCAGAGATGCTCTACTCCTTTCCTTGTATAGCCAAGTATATATTGACAGTTGTACCTTGGACCACATAAATCCACCCATTTTCTGCAACAACTAACATGATAATGGCTCCATTTCCAAGCTATCCCTCAGAAGAAATGATTTGAACCTTGTATCTTCATCCCCATATGGTAAATAATTATCCCCATAAGGAGAACAATTATCCCCATAAGGTCTTCATTTTCCCCTTATGAGCTACTCCCGTCCGGGTATAATCTCTTATCCCCGCATGGCTTCTAATACTTGGAAATTTATCCTCTGATCATTCTTGAGCTTGATTTCTTGAGGCATTTGGGATTGTGTGATCATGACTATCTCCTCAGATGCCAAACAATGCACCTGGATTACAACTTGACACTTGTGTACTATTAAGTTCACAAGGTCTTTATTCTATAATGTGTTCTTATCTATCTATACATGTATGAACACTTATTAAATTGAAATCGGTTAAGACATCATCATCAGTTATAAACAATTAATCCTAACAGCTTTAGACAATCAGGAGAGGAAAGTACAATCCTTCCATGATAGGGATAAGGAGTTTCCAAGAATGAGGGTATCTCATACCGGGAGCTACATAGAAGGGACCAAGGAACTATGTAGCCCATTCACCAAGAGGATTCAAGCCATGGAGCTACCTGAAGGCTTTGATACCAGTTGTCTGCCTTTTTATGATGGGAGGACAGATTCAGTACTCCACCTTCAGGAGCTATCTCAAAGTCTAGGACCAGAAATATCTGAAGACCTCAAGTGTAAGGTACTTCCATTAACTTTGGAGAAGTTGGCTTATAGGTTGTATGAGAAGCTGCCAGAGGAATAAGTCTGTTGCTACCGAGACCTGAAGCGAAGATTTGTGGAGGCCTTTGGAGACTACAAGTGGTGTTCAAGTGATGATCTTTTCCTATCTAAAGAGGAAGGATGCCAGGCACACGAGTAAAGTGCATAATCTTTTTATCAGTTTTATTAAGAAGGGTCATGTAGACCATATAGTATTGGATATTTGAGTACTGGTATTAGTAGGCTATTGTCTTTTGGAGTATTTATATGAATAAGAGAAACCATTTGGATTTCAAGACTTTAGGACTTCTGAAAAGAAATTTTATTATGCAAATTTTGGATACAGGGGATAAAAAGGAAAATACATAAGGTGTATAACTATTAAGCCTCATCTTCTGTATCGGAGGGGGAATTATCTCTTTCTACTGGACAGCTTATAGAGGAAAGATCAATTGATGTGGGTAGTTGTTCGTGAAGAGTGTCCATAACGGCATCCCAACAACTGTTTTACACCCGAGGGCGCGTCCTAGCAGGTTTAGCCTGCTTTCTTTGTCGGTACTCGTCTGAAAAAAGGAAGTCCCGGATCACCTGAGTGCGGTAACCTCTTACCTCCTGCCGAAGATGACTCCCTTCTTCTTCCAAGTCCTTCTTTTCCTGAAGAAGTCTATCAGATTGGGCTGAAGCAGTTGAGATTTGAGCCCTCAATTCAGCCGCCCTCAAGTCCTTCTGGGTAGAAGTGGTGCACAGATTGTTCATATGGTGAACGCCACCTCGGAAGAAGCAGTTCGGCTAGGGGAGAAAGAGCACAATAAAAGGGTCAGTATCATAATGAATATGTTATTCAAGCAAATTTATGAATTCTAAAGTATACCTCTGCCAAGGATTGAGCCCCTTGGACACTAATCTCTGAAGGAGTCAAGGACTCCATGGTACTCCTGTCAAGAGGGGTAATCGACCCCTCCGACCACTCTTGGGCCAACATTGGATGACCCATTATTAAATCCTTAACCCGAATTCCCCAATTGCCGGAGAAGACGGCATTATCTCTAGGAGAGGTAGACTCTGAAGCATCTCGATGGCGGCGGGCCTTTATGGAGGAAGGAAGAGGAGTCCCCGCCTTGGTTCTCCTCTTCTGGAGCATAGGTTTTGCGAGCTCCACGGCTGCAGGGAAAGAAAAGTAAAAGGAATTCATTAGGATGCAGGTAATACAAAGTGACAGGTTAAAAGATTGAGATGGATAGCTCTTACCCTCAGGAGAAAGGCTGCATAGTCACAGCTCTTGATATTTGTCTATCCCAAGGATAGACATGTAGTGGAGTGAAGATCCACCTTCCTGCAGGATCTTCACGGTATCAATCTCATCAAGGCTCAACTTTAATTGCTTGGCGAGCCGGTCGCGAGCTGCGCCAAAAGAAGTCCTAATCTGGGACTTCCATTGTCCTGTCTTCCAACGGACAAAGAAATACTATGACTTCCAACCCGATAAGGACTCGGGCATGGAAGCCGTAGCAAAAATAAGGGCATGTTGTGGCGGTGTTTGATGGTGATCTATCCTTCCAGCGGGGAGCAGCTCTTAAACTGTAATATCCTTCTGAAGATATCCACAGTTGGTTCCACACCCTTCATTCTACAGATGACCAAGAAGGTGTGGATCATTTTGTACCCGTTACACAGCTGAGCCAGAGAGATACGCGCCTCAGCGAGAATGCGGTAAGTGAAGTTATGGAAAGGGATACGGAGCCCTGAGAGGATGGACTCCTTAAAGACACAGAGACACTTGTTCTATTTGCATGGACGATCCTCGGGAGAAGGTATGACTGCTTCAAAGTCGCCCTTGATATCAAAGGCTCGAGCCAATTGCTCAACCTCTTCTGGAGTGAGGGAGCTGGGGAGATTGAAAGATTCTATGTCAAGCTCGGGGGGAAGTCTATTTTTGGTAGAGCCAAAATATCGCTCAAGTTGGTGCGAGAGGAATGCACTAGAGGAATTCTTCCAGAAGCCTTGTGGTGAGGAAAATTTTAGAGAGAAGTATAAAGCTTAGTGAGAAGAAATGCTTGAGAGAATCGGAGTGCGGTGAATTGAAAATGAGGAGAAAGACCTCCTCATATAGGAAATAGGAGAAGGTCACGGGTCTTCAGGTGGACTACGGGAAAGATCTATTGACGCATGACGTGAAAGGAGGTCATCCCATATGCCGTGATAGGCAATATATAAACCCTAGACCAACACGGCTGGGTAACTGAGTGCTCTTAAGCGCACGCGCCTAAGGGAAGTTCTCATTTACTCCTTACACCACCAAGGTGAGGATAGAATATGCTCCAAGACAAAGTAAGTTTACGAGAATAATCAGGTTCCAGTGAATGACAAAATGAAATAGATAGCAGCTCCTTTGGCCGAGGAGGCTCCATGGATATCGAAATATGCTCACCTCTTGGGTGTACCACGCCAAAAAGGGAGAAGTAAGGGTTCCTAGGCGTCAAAGTGTCTAGAGAAATCCCTAGAATGATCATCAGACCTCTTAGAGAGGTAAAATAAGGGTTTCTAGACGTTAAAACGTCTAGGAGAACTCCTAGACCATTCACTAAAACGCCAAGATGGGCGAAGACATAGCTCCCAGGCGCCTCACGCCCAGGGAAAGACTTAAAACCCTTAAAAAACGCCAAGGTAGGGAATTAGCCTCCTAGGCGCCTATAGCCTAGGGAGGTGTATTGTGACCCTAAAAACCGCCCAAATAGGGTTATAAGGTCTCTCTTAGGCGTCAAGCGCCTAGGGAGATCCCATGAGAACCTTAAAAAAGGCCAAGTGGGGCTTAGGAGGTACCCATAGGCGTCCAACGCCTAGGGAGGGTGTTGACACATGAAAACCCACCAAATTGATGAGGGGGAAGTCTCCTAGGCACTAGGCGCCTAGGGAGATATTGTGGAGCCTTTCAAAAGCGCCTAAGAAGTGGTGGGAGATACCCCCAGGTGTCCAAACGCCTACGGAGGTAGTTAGCAGACTATATAAAGCGCCAAAGCATGATATCTATGTGGTAGTTTTCAAAAGCGCCTAGGTGGCTTATGAAGGATCTCCTAGGCGTTAGGGTCTAGCAGAGAGGTCAGGGAATGGAAAATTTTTATAAATGCCCGATTTTTGGTACGAAACGACTCATTTCAAGGATTTCGTGCTCCCACCAATAACTATGTTGGTTATTCCATCGTTGAGGATGCTCTTGAGAAGTTGTAAACTCTTCTCCCTCTTCTCCTTCTCGACCTCAAACTTCTTCTCTTCCTACATATATGAATCAAGACACTACCAATCTTGATTCTACCCTTGATGTACCACTATCTTCTCTTATCCAATCTGCAGCCAAACCTAAGGCTTCTCAAAAAGCCAAAGGTAGGAAAAGAACCAGTGGTGTTCTAATTGATGAGCCACGTAATGAGGGTGGTGAGGTAGAGATAGAGGTCAGGGGAAATAAGGGAAAGAAGCAGAAGGGAATGACCATCAATGAGGGACCCAAACCAAAGCAAACATTGATTACATATAAAGCACTCGCAGTGAAAAAATTGATATGGCCAGAAACTAGAAAATCAATTCTCCATCTAGTGCAAGTACACCGAAACGCAGGAGGAAAAAGTCCAGTGAAAGCACCAATCGACAAGAAAATAATTTAGAGCACTGGACAACCAAGATAAGAGTGCATAGAACACTAAAATAAAAGCAGAAAATCTAGTTCTAAGATATTCAGTACACTCCAAGTAACTAAAATTATCAGATCTGTTGTCGAGACAAAAAAATTACCAAACATCCGCTGTCGTGTTTTTGAAGAAGAGACATCAACAAATCAGATCCATAAATTTAGAACCTTAAAGATATGTAATAAGTATCTTTTATCAAGATCTGTGGAAAAAGATAATTTACATATAAGCTCAGACAAACGACCGAAGCCGTTGCCGAAACATTTGGTCTTCTTTATGAATTTTTCTAAACTATGAATAAAATATAATTAAGGATAATATTTTAAAAATAAAAAACTCATTTTATTATTACGTTTCCACATCAAAGTCGAACGCTGGAGAGAACGTGTGAGTAAAGTACGGATGCCTCAAACTGTATACTTGATGTGACTATGAGAATTCTTTCTTTATTTTAGGAAAGAAAAGTAAATAAATTAAAGTAATTTTCTGTGTCTCTTTCGTATTGTTTATTTCTTTCTATAATACTTTTATTTAATTATTTTCTAAAAATTTAAACAACTAATGAAAATTGACTTTAAATCAAAACAAAAGACATATATTTCTAAAAATATAATTAAATATAACTTACCAAATTATTAGCTTTATTACTATTTACGATCTATATCCAAGAGATAATTAGAGCATAGTACAAAAAAGTTTATCTCCCATGATATTGTATTAGTCAAAATACTAGGGATATTTGAAAAGTATTATCTTATTATAATTTTTTAAATTAAAAAAATATTATTTTAAAAAGAAAAGTGATATAAAAGAAATAAAGAAGGAAAAAAGAAATAAATTTGAACAATAATATATTATAAAATATTAACTACTCCCTTCATTTCATTTTAAATGACGTTTGATATAACTTTAAATACATTGACCGTATAATAAAAATTCTCAAAGATATTGACCTAAAATTATGTACCAGAAATATATTGACCTAAAATTAGGTATCAGAAAGTCAAAAGTTATGAAGAGTAATGCTAGATATAAAGAATTTGACCCAAATTGAATTCTGAATTCTACATTATAAGACTTAGTTGGAAAGACAAACAGGAGAGTCAAAATTTCGGAATTTATAAAATTTGAAAACAAATTCGAATGCTCTAACATTTTCCAAAAAGAAATTGAGTATGAGAAAAGGATGATTCTTCATTTTTAAACTTTAATATTTGATGATGATACAGACTGTACCCTCGTAAGAAATCTCTAAATCCTTATTAAAGAGATTTAGATAAGTGCAAAGCAGGTGTCTTTCTTCAACCTCTTATAAACCGTCTTGTTAGAATTAAACTAACCTCTCAGAAGCTATCTTATTAGCATGGACAAACACTGAGAGGTACCCGCAAAGTGTACATTTGTAAATTAAAATTTATGTAAAATACTAAATATAAAAGTATTTGTCTAATTTTTCATTGTTTATTTATTTTTAAATAAAATAAAAACATTTCTAAACCAAAAAAACTCTTAAAATATTACAAAAATTATTTAATCAAAAAAAAAATTTAAAATACACTATTTTTCAGAAAACAGAATCGGGTTAAAAATTTGTGCAAAAATTTAAAGTGCAAACTAAAATCAAAACACAAAAATAAAATAATTTTGAGTTGAAAAAATAGGGAAAATTAAAGGCAGTGCATCATCAGTGTACAGATCCTCAAGAAGATTGGTATCAATCTCCATTAGGTTCAAAGTGAAGAAAATAATAATTGTTCATCATCTGCACTTTTTTGGATCTCAAATATTTTACTTTACACACACACAAAATTGAAACAAAGAAAAAGATGTGGACAAGCAACAATCAAATCGTCAATCTAATGAGCTGACGACTGAAACGATATCTCGCCATCTTTACTATTCCTCTTGTTAATTCAAGTAAAGAGTGAATTGAATCTCACCTCCTTTTTAATTTTATACAACAGAGGAGTAGCTGAATAATCAACTTATCACAATAATAACAAATATCTGTCTGGAAAAGAAAAAAAAACACATGGCGATTTCCTTTGCAGGGCGGTGGCTACCCCCTTGAGAAACAGAGTATAATATATAGGCCTTTAGCAAACCCTAGATAGTATAATTTTTGAATTCCCAGTATTACCCTTCCCATTATCTTTATTATTTCTGCTTTACTTCTTCCGGTTACCCCTATTTGGCATCCTATTTTGTTCCTCAAATATAGGGGTGAAAAATCAACGATACTATCCGAAGTTTGGTTCATAATTGATTCAAAAAATATGATATATGGATCATATTTATTTTTAAAATAAATCATACAAGACTAAAAAAAACTATCTGATTAGCTAGAGGAACCAAACATGAGCATGCTACTATCCGCTTGATACACATATTATATTCATCAATTTAAAATTGATCAACCCGAATAAGTTAATGATCCCGTCCATTTGTGATTCGATTAACTTATATACATTATCTAGTTAATTTGTATATAGATATTGGTAATAAATATATTTATTTTTCATGATAGATTTATATTAATTATTGATTCTACTTTAAAACTAAAATATAATATTGATTTAATTATTATATAATTAATTAAAAATATATTATTCAGATTAAAAGTGGTTTGATTAGGCTCGTATTGAGGAATCAAAAGATTCAAAACTATCCGTATTAGATTGATGCAATTTGAGACTGAGTCATATTCAATTCAAGTTTGAATTTTCTTACTCGACATCGATTTATATTCGAATAATTAAATACCTGAATCATACTCGAATTCGACAAAAATAATTGAACATGCTAGTATTCGGCTCTACTGGATACGTTTTTCACCCCTACTCAAATATATATATTTATGTCGGCTTTATAATTATAATGTGTATTGTAGATTTTAATAATAATAATAATCATTTATTCCCATTTTTATCATTTAATTGTTTTAATTTTCTTGTTTGATTGTTAATAAATATGAATAATTATACAATGATAACATTATAAATAATTATAAAATTAGAAAACAAAATATTCACTAATTATATAGTATTAATATTATAATAAAAAAATACATATTATATTCATAAATTAAAATAAAATAATTATATACAATAAATGATTCAACATTTAATATAATTAACAAAAGTAGTATATATAAATATTTGTGTATTACATAAGTATGAATAAATAACTCTTAATTTCATCCCAGATATAATTCGGATATATTAATATTTCACAAAAACGAAAATTAATATTAAAATAACATAAAATAGATAAAACTACATCTGACATACATTAATGATCTAGAAGCCGACCATAACTCAATATTAAATTTATACTCGATAATTGTACAAAATCAGTTGTTATGAAACGAAACAAATATTATATGAATTAACACGAAAATTCATATAAAATACAAGTTAAATATTATTTTAATTTATATTTTGTTTCATCAGAAATATAATTCATATAAATAGAGATTATTTTATAAAAATAATATTTTTTATATTTATTTATTTATTATATATAAAGATAGAGATATTATAATTCGGATCTTTATGTCTTCAGATGTCCGTCAAAAATAATATAAAAATTAATGGAGAGTGGTTTTTAGGAAGACTCCAGTTAGTGTTTCCATAAAAAGGATTCGGAGCGTAAGAATAAATAATGTATAAACAAAGATAATTAGTGGAATTAGAATTTAAAATTGTATATCTTATTTATATGAGTTTCCAAACTAATGATGAGATTATCATATATGCTATAAGGTACTCCATCTGTTACCCAATATAAGGCGTTTGACTTTTTGCACGTGTGTTTATGTGCTTTGACCGAATTCTAAAAAATTATTATTTTTGAATTTTTCTTTTTCTGAATAAAAATATATTAAATATATTTTTATTCAGATAAACAAAAATCAAAAAATAATAATTTTTAATATCCGGTCAAAACACCTAAACATACGTGTAAAAAGTCAAACGCCTTATATTGGATAACAGAGGTAGTAAGTAGAAATATTATATCTTGAATTGACATATCCATTAAGTTTAGGGTTTTCTGAATATTTCCTCCTCAAATTTAGGCTATTTTCTTTTATTTTTGCCGTATTGAATAACCTGAAACTACATATAATACCCCAAAGCCCAATTATTATATTTTTTTTATTTATATTGGACTTTGATATAGTCTTTGTATTAATATTTTCAGACCTTATTTTTGGATCACTATATTTGTCCTATATTTTTCGGATATTTCATTCTACAAAAATATTATCAGAACTCTCGCAATTGAGATCTGTCAATATTTTGTTTTAAAAAAAAGATTACCATTGGCATTACGCGCCTAGATGTAGCAACATATCCTATTTAGACGTGGTTAGCCCCATCCGTTACCCACTCAATGGCGCACCATGTTTTTCTAAGCATTGTATGCCAAGGAGATCCATTTTCACCGTTTTAGGAATGTCTAGAATCTCTCACCATACTCTTCTATGCATTGCACAACTAAGGGATTCATTTTCATCGTAGCGCGCCTAGAACCTCGCATTCTACTCTCCCAGCCGTTGCGCGTCTTTGAGGTTTTTTATAGCTTTAAGCGTGTTAGGCGTGTTAGGAAAACCAACGATGACCAGTCAAAAGCAGTGCACTACCCTTGTATAGTTTATAGATGTTCAGTTCTTTGTGTATACTTGTACAGTTCACATTTGTATAACTTATAGAATAAGTAAGTGTAATAATCTAGAAATTGGGTCCAAAATAATATCTGGCTTGGAGAATATATAAAAAGCTCAATACAGAAAAAGCCAAAGATATAAGGAGGTGCAGAAACCCTAATCTTTGAAGATAAGTAAACGAAGGATATTTACCATATAATTAGGATATTGATTCCTATTTCGAATCTGAAACCCTATTATTAAGCTTATATATGGGGAATCAATTCTCATAATCAGGTACGCAAGTTTAGCACCAATTCATAGATTTCCTCTCATTATTCCGATACTGATTCTTACACCTGAGTCCTCCCGGTGGAATCACCCCAACCGGTTTTTGCAGGGTTTTTCAATGAACGGATCCAGATGAGAAGATCAGTAACCGACGAGCCTGATTTCTGGTACATAACATTTGGCGCCGTCTGTGGAAACGTACAAATTTTTACAATAAAACTTCACATCTATTGGCAGCTACAATGGAAAAATATCAATTTATTCAAGATGTCAGACACTCTGATATTCGGTTGACGTATAACCCAGGTGACAACAAATTAACCAAGAACATCGCATCTAGATATTCAAGTTGAAGGTGGCTCGGGCGAAATCAAATTTTCAAACCAGAAAAATAATTTATCAAAATCTATATTAGTGGACGGGGGTTTTATGTACAAACCATTTTCTTAATGATTGATGAGATGGATAAAAGTTTGGCACAAGAGAACATAGGGAGGAGTTCTTCAACTAGGAGATTAGGCATTGTAGATGGTTTAATACTCGGAAAATAGTTGTTAAAAAATTATTACATATATATATATATATATATATATATATAGAGAGAGAGAGAGAGAGAGAGAGATGGGCCAGATAAAATTATTCAACTCTTGAATAGATGAATCATACATTCGGAACAGAGACATATTTCAAATGATATTTTATAATTAAAGTGGCACACGTCCAGAAAAAAGATGCATCCCTTTCAATTGCTTGACACATGGACCATTATGGAGTCAAACACAGAAATAGAATGGAGCTCAAAATCATGACATCAATGTTCTGTTGATTAGCAGGGCAACAAAGTTTATTCGCTATAATTATGAATTTTAAAAGTTCACCACTATTATAGAATAATGGTGTTAAATAAGGGGTTATATCTTGGCAGAGATTTATATTCCAAAGTTCTAGCTACCTAAATAGCTTCCCTTTTTTCATAAGCTAAAGGAAAAGTTCGTGTACATAGAAGGTTTTGGAGCACATACGGATTAATCTGATAAAATTCGGCTTCATTCACCAAGCCTATATTATTTGTTATAAGTTCGAATTCTTGTACTTGATCACAGTTGGGCCAGGTAATTTCTCATTTAAGTTGCCTATCTACTTAACAAGGCAGGGCACGCCTCCTAGGACCATCCTGATATTCTTTTAGTTACATGGACATCGATAAGAGCATCTTTAGAATCTACATTCTAATGCTACAACATGAATATGTTAGTCCAATAATTTCACACTGCACTGGTCACAAGAGATAGGGTCGATTACTCATAAATAAATGTTATCACTTGCCCATATATAGATTTGACCGTATTATATCCAAACACATGTTTAAAGCTCGAATTTTATTTTTAGTAATGATTTCGTCACTCCGATAATATTTATTTGTTATGAGAAGTCCAACCACCACATATTCGATCGACAAAACAAAGGCTCAACTTGTAGTTTAATTAGTCTCAATAATTAGTTTATGCTTGGGAACTACGACCATTATACTCAGGTTGATGATTCAATTTTATAGTTATTATATATAGTCACCGGAGAATACATATTAAGGTGATATATAATTTGGATGAATTCAAGGACCTCTTAAATACTCCTTTATATGGGTTTACTTTTTTTCTAGTGGAGTATATCCTAATTATCGCATAGCTATGTGACTATCAGAGATTCTTTGGAAGGACATTAATGTCTAGATAAAAGAAATGATACTTCTGGAACTGGATTCAAGTGAGCTCAAAAGGAGCTACAAGGCTTGATTATCACGTATGAAGCTATCAGACTTCCTACTTAATCAACATGTCGATAAGGGGTTTCTATATGCTATGTTGAATAATGCAACACTCTACACTTCTTAGTTCCAGACTGATCAGATCCTTTATTGATTCACCAAAATCAGCCTGCCCAATTATAATTTAGCGGAGGACAATATGAACATCAATTTAGGTGACTGGGAACTTTGGAATCGGGTATCTACGCATGCCTCAGCAGTAACGATCACATAAATACACAAAGCGAAGTTGTGCAATTGGCTATGTTCTCAATTTTCATTAGCACCCCTGCACATATTATAATTTGACACATGGTATATAGACTATAGTTTATCAGAGTTTTACGACCGATTTATATATTCAATTTGTATGGTCGGATATTCTAATTTAACGGAAGGCCTCCACTTATCCCATTAATGTATTTTTAAATGGAAGGCTTGCGACTGGGGTAATGTAAGTGTAGTGGCCCAAAAATAGGGTCCGAATTATTAGGACGCAGTGAGGCAAGATCTATATCCGGAAAGAATAAAACTCGAGTTAATAAGCCCAATATGGCAAGGCCTAAAGAGGAGGACTCAGATTAGAAGGTGCAGAAACACTAATATAAAGGGATAAATAAGGAAATGAATCCTAGAGGTAAATCAAGTAATGATTGCTAATAAGGATAGAAAATCCTAATCGTGGGTGACAAGAAAGAAGAGATAAAGTAAATATAATTACCATCTAAATAAGATTCTAATTCCTATTGGAGATCTGAAAACCTAAGTTATGCCTATATAAATGGGAGTAATTCTCATAATCAGGTACTCAATTCTAGCTCCAAACAATAGATTTTACTCAGATAATTCCGTTACATATTCTTGCACCCGAGTCCTCCCGGTAGGACTATCCCCTAACTGGTTTTTGCAGGTTTTCTGGTTGACAATCAAGGAGATCGTCAACAAAGCATCCGACAAATAGGTAATCCTATTTTTCTAGTCTGTAACATTTGGTGTCGTCTGTGGGAATCGAACAAAAAGTCACGAATGGAGGAACGCCTTGATTGTATTTGGAAGCCCTGGGGGGCAATGTCGGTTCCGGTGAAAAGCATAGTGTCAGTTTTCAGAACGCCGATTTAGAGGAGGTCAGAGCGATATTTGATGACCCCTTGATAATTACAACCCGGTTGGGGAATCAGTGGACGACTAAGATATTGGTGGATAACTGAGCGGCGGTCAACATCCTGTTTTATGAAGCATTCGTTAAGCTAGGGTTACCCGAACAAAGATTGGAGGATTCCAAGAATTCTATAATTGGTTTTGGAGGAGAAGAAACCCTGGTCAAAGGCATCATCCATATCCCTATGGTTTTTGGGGAAGGAGCTACAGAAGAAGCACGCGTGCTAGAATTTGTGGTGGTAGAGACTCTATTGGTATACAATGCTATACTGGGAAGGAAATGATTGCATCAATTTAAGGTTGTCCCCTCCACGTATCATGCGATAATAAAGTTTCCAACCCCTTAAGGTATTGGAATTCATAAGAGTGATCCTTGTACAACTCAAATTTGTTGTATAACAATGCTGAAGGAACAAGAAATAGGTGGGGAGACCCTTCCCATGGAAGAATTGGATGTGCGAAAGAATTCTCAAGAAAAGAGAGGGCAGCCTGCTGAAGAGTTAGTATTCCCTTGGATGAAGCAGACACTAAGAAGGTCACTTATGTAGGAGCCGGTCTGGAGGAGTTAAAGCGCCAAGAGTTGACTCAATTTCAAAAAAAGAATAAAGATGTTTTGGCATGGACAGCGGCTGACATGCCAGGAATCGACCCCAACTTGATAAGTCATAAATTTAATATCTTACCTAATAAGAAGCATGTCTATCAAAAAAAGAGGAATTTCGGAATGGAAAGACAACGAATTATAGACCAAGAAGTCCAGAAACTTTTGGAAGCCGGATTTGTTCGGGAGATACAATATCCGGAATGGGTAGCCAACCCAATACTAGTGCTCAAGCCCTATGGAAAGTGGAGGATGTGTATTGATTTTACAGACATAAACGATGCTTGCCCTAAAGATCATTATCCCCTTCCTCGTATTGATGCATTAATAGATGCAACGATCGGGCATGAGCTGCTAAGCTTGATGGACTCATACAGTGGATATCATCAGATCAAGATGTACGAGGAAGACATACCCAAAGTGTATTTTATAATGGAACTCTAGTTATATTCATATGTGGTCATGGCATTCGCATTGCGGAATTCAGGAGCTACGTATCAATGGTTGGTGAATAAAATATTCGCACCATTAGTAGGGTGTTTGATGGAAGTATACGTTGATGACATGTTAGTAAAAGTAAAAAGAAGGGATCTCACATAGAAGACCTGGAGGTGACTTTCCGGATATTGCGTGAACATAATATGAAGTTAAATCCAGATAAGTTCGCCTTCGGAGTAGGAGCTGGAATTTTTTTAGGAATGATGGTTTCTCAAAGAGGAATCGAGGCCAATCCAGATAAGATACATGCTATCATTAATATGAGGCCCCCAACGAATGCCAAGAGAGTACAACAACTCACGGGACGGGTTGCTGCTTTGGGAAGATTTTGTCTAAAGCTGGAGAAAGGTATCTTCCTTTCTTCAAAGTGCTTAAAGCGGCCAAGAAATTCGAATGAACAGTCGAATGCCAAGAAGCATTTAATGGATTAAAGGAGTATCTTAGTTCCCCAATTCTCTTAACTAAACCTGAACAAGGTGATATATTAGCTCTCTACTTAGCGGTATTGGAGGGAACCTTAAGTACAGTATTAGTCAAAGACCAAAGGGGAATACAAGTCCCTGTGTAATATGTGAGTAAAGTCCTATATGAGGCAGAGTTAAACTATGGGAGAATTGAGAAGTTAGCTGTGGCCTTGATCATGGTTGCTCGAAAATTGAGGCCTTATTTTCAGGCTCATACAATAGAGGTGTTAACAAATCAACCGTTGCGGCAAATCTTGTATAAACCAGATACCAACAGAAGGCTAGTAAAATGGGCGATGGAGTGAATATGATATACGTTACAAGCCTAGAATGCCCATCAAAGCATAAGCTTTGGCAGATTTCATTGTTGCGTCACCATAGCCCCCGAAGAAGTGGGAGCAGCTATAGGGACAAACCCCATATCCAGATGGTGGAATAAGGAGATGATATATAGAGTTTGTATTTTGATGGAGCATCTAATGCGTGATGTGGTGGAGCTGGAGTAATCATAGAAAGTCCTGGAGGTTTCCTCATTAGGTATGCAGTTACCTTGAATTTTGAGGTGACCAATAATGAAGCTGAGTACGAAGCCTTGATAGCTGGTCTAGGGTTAGCAAGATCTTTGAGGGCTGAGAAATTAATAATACAAGGTGACTCGTAACTGGTGGTTAGTAAGATCAATGGGATCTATGAAGTACAAGGGTTCAAGTTAGAGAAGTATGCCAAGATGGCTAGGGCCCTACTATCCCAATTCAAGAATTGGACGTTGCAGTTCATACCGAGATAACAGAACCTAGCAGCAGATGAGTTGTCTAGATTTACGGCTGAAGCTATTCATATGGAATATAGAGGGAACATGTACATGGAGGCACAATGGCAACCAAGTATAGCGGCAAAGTTAGTGGGATATGCAGAAGTAAATTGGATGGAACCTGTTACAGATAAAAATAAAGCTCTTAAATTAAGGCATACCTGACTCTCGCGAAGGTCCAAAGCTGATCCTTAAGCTCCTTGAACGTCTGTTAGAAAACTTGCAAAACTGGTGAGGGGTGGTCCCACCGAAGGGACTCGGGTGTAAGAATAAGTAATCTGAATATTTGTGTATTCACTGAGTTGGAGCTAAAATTGCGTACCTGATTATGAAAAATAATCCCCTTTATATTGGTGCGGATTAGGGTTTCAGATCCCTATTAGAAATTAGAATCCTATTATATTTTGTAATTCTCTTTACCTTATCTCTTCTTTCTTGCACCCCAAGACTAGGAATCATTACATGATTTACCTACCTGATTCATTCCCTTATTTAATATTAGGGTTTCTGCACCTCCTCAAGAATTATTAGCCGTATCGGGCTCCGCAGAAAATTTATTCATCTTATAATTTGGACTGCTCTTGTCCAAATTCGGATCTAGACTGTGCCCCCCAGGGCTTATTGGGTCGGTCCCTATTTTTGGGCCCCCTACATTTGCCCCCTATTTTTAGGGTGATTTATCCCTCGAAAATATGACTCATTTCGCATAAAAAATTGGGTTTCTGAAAAATTTTCTAGTCTCCTTACCTTTCTCCTAGGCTCTGGCGCCTAGGAGACCTCTTTTATGCCACCTTGACGTTTTAAACATGTATCTACTCATCTCTCTAGGCGCTAGGTGCGTAGGAGATTGCTCATAGGCCACATTGGCGTTTCACACATTCTTCCCACCATCCTCCTAGGTTCAAGGCGCCTAGGAGATCATTCATGCCCTACTTAGGCGTTTATGAGAGCTTCCAAGGCATCTCCCTAGGCGCTTGGCGCCTAGGAGAGACCTTCCAACCCCCTTTGGCGCTTTAATCTCCTCACTTGGACCTCTTCTAGGCGTTTTAACACTTAGGAGATGTATTATCTTCCTACTTTGGCGTTTAGCCCTGACTAAGGTTCTTCCCCTAGGCATGGGCGCCTAAGTGAGTTGAATGGTTGCCTACTTTGGCGTTTGTCTCTGCTTTTACCACTCTCTCCTAGGCATGGGCGCCTATGAGGTCTTCTTTGGCGGTTTTGAAGAAACATGAACCCCAATTCTAGAAAAATCCCGAAAACAAACTCACCGCGGAGTTCGATCCGCGTAGTTGCGGTTTGAAGTAACGCTCAAACCTTTTTAATCTTTGGCCTTTTAACATCTTCACAATGTGTACTCCTAAGGTATCCTCTCATAGGATATTCCCTCGATCCTCTTAGGGTATCCTCTTGTAGGAGGTTCCCTTCTTAGGGTATCCTCTCGTAGGATATTCCCTTACTAGGATATCCTCTTATAGGATATTCCCTTCTCACTCCTAGGCGCTATACGCCTAGAAGAATTATGACGCACCACTTTGGCGCTTTGTATGTTTCTTTAGGCATGCCTAGGGATCTCACTCCACCTAACCTTGGAATTTTAAGGTTATAATATGGATTCCTCATATACATGCATGCCTAAGAGATCCATTATTTGCCTTGTTTGGCATCTTTTTATCTGTCCGCGGACATCCCTCTTGGCTCACATGCCTAGGAATGTTACCTCCAGATCTGTTTAGGGTTTACATCAGTCCTCCTAGATACATTCTCTTAGGCATCTAATCCCTAGAAATGTTGAAAGATGAATGCTCTGGTGTTTCTTGAGGTTTCACTACCCCTTCCCTAGGCGTGTACGCCTAGGGTTTATTATTCTTTCGCCTT
>JAUEJK010183982.1:0-10704 GCA_032274865.1 Eryngium alpinum
TTATGTATTTTGATTGAGGATTTTCTATGATATTGTGATTTGAGTTCAATTAGGTGGTTTTGGTCATTTTACGTAGCATTCATGTCCGATTTTAGACTTGGGGTGTTACAAGCAGTCTCCTAGGACTGGAGAAGATAAATGTGAACATGAAAATTTAATTCTTTATCTATTTAAGTTTATCTATGCAAGAGGTCTGGGTTCAGATTCTTGCAAGAATAACATAAAAAAAATTATTTCTATTCATCAACCTGCAATTGTATGCATTCAGGAAACTAAAAAAAAGATTCAAAATCAATGTATTTCTATGGAACATAACTTTAAATTATTAGGCTCACAGCAATATTGACGGTCTCTCTGGTGGCCTTCTTGTATCATGGAATGCTGACATTATCTTGGAAGTGCAAAGAAAACTAAAAATGAATTGGATTCCGTGCCTTTTAGTAGAGATAAGAACTGGGAAGAAACTGGTATGTTTTAATATCTATGCACACTCTGAGCTTCAAGAGAAAACTATTTTCTTCTTAAATCTTACTGAAGAAATTAAGAGATGGGAAGATTATCCAGTCTGCTTAGTTAGTGACCGGAATAATGTTAGAAGAATGGATGAAAGGAAATTGTATCTATATTGATAGAGGGTTAAAGTTTTTTAATTATTTCATTCTTAAACTAGGACTAACTAAGACTAATAGAAGCTCCCTTTTCTCCTGTAAAAATTATTTGATTTGGACTAAGGAATAAAAAAAGCAAATTGGATAAAGCTTTCTTAAATTTTGAATGGATTAAGATTGAGAGTTGGTTCTGTAAAAGTTTAAATAAAATGAACTCAGATCACAAAGTCATTCAGTTGAAAATGAATCAAGTATACTGGGGTCCTAAACCTTTTAAAGTCTTTAATCACTGGTTAGAAAAAGAGGTATTGAGAGAGTTAGTCAAAAAAATTTAGTTTGAGGAAACTGAAATATGGGCTCAATCTCCATTTCAGAAATGCCTTTAGAGAACTATAAAAAATGATCAGTGTTTAGAACAAACATGACAATGAAAATATCTTCAACAAAATAAAGTTGCTAAAGGATAAAATAGAGTCCAAGAGACTGAATAACCAGTCTGAGAACATCCTCCAGTTGGAAAGTAAGCTTAGAAAATATTATGAAGAGAGAGATGAAATGTTGAAAAGAAAAGCAAACATAAATTGGATGTTAAAAAGGGATAGGAATTTCAGATTCTTTCATTATGTCATAAAAAAATGGTCCAAATCAAACATTAATATAGTTGAATGGGAAGGTAAGATATTTTCAAGGCTTGAAGAAATCAAGAATATTTTCTTGAATTACTTCAAAAATTTCTTTTCTGAGCAAAGAGATCAAATTTGGTTCAAAATAAATGACTTAATACTATCTAATATCTCTGAAAAAGATGTTGAATCTTTAGAAGATCATTTTTCCATTCAAGAAGTTGAGAATTCTATTCAACATCACAATCCTTTAAAAGCCCCAGGACCTGATGGCATCAACTTCAAGGTCTTTAGATTCTATTGGAATTTTCACAAGGAAAGTTTCATGAACTTTATAAATAATTTTTTTAAATCAGGCAAACTACTTTTGGTTATAATTCATTCTTCATTGCTTTAATTTTCAAGAAACAAATTTCTAAGGGAGTGGAAAACTTCAAACATGTCATCCTTATAAATTTCTCTTACAAAGTACTTTCCAAACTCTTGACAAATAGAATGAAGTCACTAACAGAAAAGATTATCTCTCAACAACAATCAGCTTTTATAAAAGGGAGATTAATCACTGACAATATCCTTATAACTTCAAAAGTAGTGAACTGGTTGAGGAGGAAAAAAATAGAGGTTTAATCTTGAAGATTGATTTTTTAAAAAGCTTTTGATTCAGTTAACTGGAATTATTTGATGCTGATCTTAAGAAAAATAAACTTTAAAGATAAATGGATTGACTGGATAAAAGAATGCTTAAGCTCTGCAAAGATATTTTTAGAGAATAGTTCACCTACTGAGGAATTCTCTCCTATAAGAGATTTAGGACAAGGTATCATATATCACGTTTGCTTTTCAACCTACTTGCTGAGGTCTTTAATGCCTTTATAAAAAGGGTATTGTCAGTAGGAGTTTTTGCGTGTTTAAAGCTTAGCAAAGAATGGAAGGAAATATCTCTTCTTCAATTTACAGATGACTCTATCATCTTTTTAGAAGCCAATGAAAATTTCATTATATGATTCAAAAAGACTTTAGAATGCTTCCAGCATACTTCTGGCTTGAAGATTAACTTCGAAAATAACTTTTTTTATTCATTTGAGGTTGAGGAGATTGATGTGATCGATAAAGGAAGATTCTAAATTGCAAAAGTGGATCTTTACCTATGAATTATCTTGGACACAACATTGTAATATCTTCTAAGAGAAAGCTTTCCTGAAAATCTCTTATTGACAAATTCAGGAGGAAGTTAAATGTTTGGAACAAGAATAACCTCTCTAAGATAGGTAGAATGATCATTATTCAATCCAATTTAAACAGCTTGCTTATGTACTGGATGAATTTTTCTATCATTCTTAAGGGTGTTCTATTGGAGTTTGATAAAATAAGAAGAAATTTTTTCTGGGGTCACGAGATTAATGAAAATAAGTTTCATTTTGTAGCATGGGAAAAGATTTGAAAAAGCAAGGATGGATAAGGTCTTGGCTTGGGATCTCTAAGGAGCAAGAATATTGCAATGCTCTCCAAATGGACTGGCAGATGGTTGCAAGGATCAAACTCTCTTTGGAGACAAGTCATTCAAGCTATTTACAATAACAGATTAGGCCTCTCTATTGATTCATGGTGCAACTTAGAGATCTTATCTGATTCTTTAAAAGGTTTTATCTTACCTCATGAGTCTGCTGTATTATCTCCCATTTTAAAACCTAACTGTTTCTACTGGTTAATTGAGAATGACTTTAACATTTCTTTTTTGAATGATGAATGGGACAATGTTGATATTTTGAGTGTAAAATTCAAGCACCACTTTAATCTATCTCTGTTAAAAGATAGCAGCCTTTTTCAGATGAAAGAAAAAATAGATATGGTTTGCTTGGTTGATTCTTCTTGCTGGATAAGAAAGCTAAGGGATTGGATGAGACTAAAGTACATTTTGTGTGGTATTCAGTTCAAAGATCAAGAAGATTCCCTAAGATGGAAACCATCAAACAAAGCTTTGAATATTGGAGTGTGTTATCAAAATTTAGAAATATACAAAATAGACAAGATCTAGAAATCTATTTGGGGTTTTAATTGTATTCCCAAGGTCAAGTTTTTCCTTTGAAAACTAGAGTCATAAATTCTTCCAACAAAAGTCTTTCTGATGAATAAATGGATTCCTCTTCATGATGATATTACTGTCGTTGGTGCAATAAAGACTTGGAAGATATCAAGTATGTTTTATATGATTGTGTCCCTGAAATTTGGCTAAGGGAGCTTCTAATCTCTTGGTGGGTGAGAATAAGCTACATTTGGGATGCAAGAACAAATCTACCTTGATCTTGGTTAGATAGCAGTAGCAAAACTTGGAAAAGAAAGGGGTGTAGTCTTGGTTTGGCTATATCCTTATAGTCCTTATATCTCATTAGGAATGAGAAAACCTTCAGCAACAAAGAAATAAAGAAGGAGGAATTCTTTCACTTAATAAAGACCAGAATTTATAGTTGGGCTGAAACAACTGGACACATATCCTTGGACAATAAAATTTATTGGTGGTCAAATCCAAATGCATGGTATAAAATTTATTGGTGCATATTTATAGATGCAGCTTGGACAAAGAACTCTTCAAATGTTATCAAAGCAACCATAGGAGGTTATTTTCAAGATGAGTTGAAGAATATATTTTCATCTTTTCGGGTCCTGTTAGTGCAACCTCTCCAAAAATAGCAGAAGAGAAAGCTCTGTTTTGTGCTATGAATGCAATTTTAGAGTGTAAAACTGCAAAGAATTTTTTTTGCTTCTTTTCGAACTCTTCTAAATTAATCAGACATGCAATAAAGGCTTGTGATCCATTTATCATTGAGAGTAGCCTAATTTGCTACTCAATTAAAGACCTCATCAAAGCCCATTATGATCAAAGCCCATTATGGATCCTTTCATCGTATTTTTAAATACCGCAATCTGGGAGCCCAGGATTTGGCCCAACAAGGATTAAACAGATTAAATTTGATTTATGGATGGGTTTAAATCATTTGTATTTTTGAAGGGTTGTGGAAATCGAAAAGGCATAACGTATATGCATGGGAGATGAGAGATATTGTTTGTGGGCTTTGTTCATTCCTGAGAAATTTTAATTACATGCCTTATAACATGCAATTATTACCTAGAAATACCTAGAGTAAAGAGTGGTATAAATAGTGGCTCATTTTATGAGATTATCACTTCAGTTTTCACTCTTTTCATCTCTTCCTTTACCAGATCATTTTCTCCTATATCAATGAGTTCTTACGCATGGAAAAAATCACGTTTAGGTATTTGAAAGTAAATGTGAATGGTGCCTTCTTGTCAATAGGTGCAAACGGACCAGAAAATGAAAATACGAATGGTATAGGAGGTCTCATTAAAGATCATCTTGAAAACTTCGTCTGTGGTTTCGTAGGCACCGTCGATGAAGATGAACCAACCTTAGTTAATTTGAAAGCTTGTTTAGCAAGGATGAGGATCGTCATTGATGTGTTTGACCCAAATAATGATGAAAAAATTTGATTTTAATAGAGTTAGAAATTTCTGATGATAATGCTCATCGTGCTGTTCTAGATAAAAACCACTTCCATGATGAAGAGATTCGATTCTTCTCAGAAAGGGTTAAGGAAATTTTACGAGAGTTACTTCAGCAGAATTAGGGTTCAAGTTAACAAGGTGGCTAGCTACTTAACAAGGATGGGTTTGATTTACACCAATAAGATTACAACTTTCGATGAGCTATTTGGAGATCTTTTCAAATTGATTAACACTGACAATAACATAGATATGGCGACAGTCCATAATAATGATTTGGGAGGCATGATGAATTTAGTTATCCCAAATATTCTTAGCACGTATAATCAAATAGCACAAAGTGGAAGACCCAGTTTAGGAGATATAAATATATTAAAAGATATATTTATAGTATATAAATAAAATAATAAGATTTTTTTATTTAAATAGTATATAAAATAAATGTTTCATATTTAATAAAAATATATTATAAATTAAGTTTAATAAATAATTTAATTATGAAGTTTAAATTAAAAAAGAACTTTTCAATTAAAATTCTTTTTAATAAAAATAAATATTTTGTAATACATAATAAAATTTTAATAAAATATATAGAGAAAGAAAATATCATTTTTTTTATTTAATTAAAATTACTTTTTTATTTTTAAATCAAAAATATATTATTTAATATAATATATCAAATATTAAATAAGGATGATCATGACCATTACCAAATATATTAAATTCACTTTGATAAGGCCAAATTATAGGTGTTACGCAAATATAATGTTGTTGCTTGGACAAATCTAAAAATTAACTTATAAGTTGGAATACGTAAGAAATTATTGCTATTAAAATAAGTAAAAAATTATTGATTATCTCAGCTTATAAACTAATTTTTAAATTTATCCAAATATCCCCAACAAATGACTGATTACTAATATACGTATATACATTAGGTTCAGTTTGTGAGATCAAATTATAAATATTACAAAAAATATAAAATGTCACTAATTATTAAATAAATTTAAATACTCACGAACACACAACAGTCTCCGTCGAGACTCGAACCCTGCACCTCCTATCACCAGGAGGAGATCTCCTATCACCAGGAGGAGAGAGATATCCAGGCTAGAAGCCAAGGGATTAGATTTTATTTTATAAGATGAAGTAGATGTTGTACAAATACAAAAATCACAGTTCAAATTTTTTATTATTTAAGTAATAATTATTTATAATTTAATAATTAAAAGAATTGAGGACATCAATTTAGGAATAAATAAATTATATTTAACAACTAAATATAAATTATGAGAACAAACTAATAATAATGCTCAATAAACTCATGACATAGGTACGCCAAAGAAGTTAAATACTTGAGACTTGCAATAATTAGTAGATTTTTACAAATAAGGAACTCCTTCTGTAATGTAATTTGTAGAGGATTACATATTTATTTAGTGCTCAACACACGTAGTTTGTTTCTACACCCCCTCAGGACACATCTTCATTAGTCAATTTGGGACAACATCTAATTGTTAGATGTTTTACATCACAATAGCCCCTCGTATGCCAATTTAAAGAACGACTCTGCCCACCTCAATTAGATCATAATTGACTCCATAACCGATCTGCACCAGTTCCGGAGACAATTTCATGAGATGGTAGAGTTTTCTTGGTGACCTACTTGATACTTTGCTATCAAAGTAGGCCTACTTGGTACGAGGGAGCACTCTGCATAATAGTAGATGAAATTTCTGCATACCAATTTGACATTCCGTGAAAAACCATTTGCCTGTAAAAATATATTAAAAATATAAATAGAAATGAACAGAAAATTAAATATACATAAACATTTTAGGATATTATCAAACTTGATACCTAATGTTGTTTACCTATTGTTAGTATGGCAAGATTAAAGTTACTTGAATCCCATGAGACATGGTTGATTTCGTAGAAGTGAGAGGCGGCTTCATGTAGAACCAAAGACACCTGCAATTGAGAGAAAAGAAACATATGAAAATGATCCATAATCTACTTTAACAAATACTATACAAATAGAAGGAAGTATACCAAGCTTCGTAGTTCCTATATATCTTCTCAGAGGATCTGTGTTTAAAACATATAACATAGATGAGAACTGATAGAGGATAGTTACCTTGGCCTGAGTGCAAGGTATATATAGGCGGTTCCATTAGTTTTAGAAATACACGTGGAAACTAAAGATGAAATGTGTTAGCACATAAAAGCACCACGTGTACTTTTCCATGCAGAAAAAACAAAAAAACGGAAGAGAAAACCATCAAACTGGATGTGACTGTGGGCGTGGTTTTTGTTTTAGTTATACCAGATAAACATCATCGGACCCCTGGTTTTTGCCCATGGTTTTAGTGTAAGCCTGTAAGGTGGTCCATCTTACGTATAAGCCAACGCCCAACGCCCGACTTTTGGCTTCAATTTTAGATATGGGAGGTCCATTTTACATATGATCTGATTTATTTTATTATTTATTATGATCTCTTTTTCTTTTATAACTATCCTCACTTTATAAGAGAAGTAGAGAAGTGGTGTTAATATTTTAAAATAGAATAAATTTTATTAATATATTAATTAAATAACTTTTAGTTTAACAATAATTAGATTAAATAAAAAATATTTTTATCACTATATATATTTACTTAAGGATTTCAGATAACTCAACCTCGAACTTCTAGTTTATCAAATTGTCCTAAACCATATATCAGAAAAAGTGTTTGTTAGAATAAATATAAATATAAGAGATAATTAAAAAGTGAAAGAAAATTGTTTATTTCAAAATATTATAAGTAAAAGTAATCTACATTTGCATATTTTGTAGAGTTTTGGACAGATTCTCGAAAATATATAACAAATATATTTTATTAATAGTAATTTTATAGTATATAGATATGAAAAACTTAAAAGTAAATTACACTTAGTTTATGTTATATGTTCTTATTCTTATTTTCTATGAATTATTTTAAAATATTCATAAATTAATAAAATTGGAACCGGAAGTATTTATTTATTAATTAAAGTATTATTTAATATATAAGTTAATAGTTATAATTTTGATGATAATATAATACTTTATAAATTTATTGAGGTGATTAATTATTATTTTTATTAAAATATATAAAATAAAATAATTTATACTTATTTTTAAGAGAATAATTTTTTTAATAAATTATAATAAATATAGTGATCATTATTTTTTTAAGAAAAATAAATAATACTACAGAATTAGAATTTAATGATTTGTATATATACTATACTATAAATTTGATATATAAGAAAATTATTAATTTATAAAATAGATGTGAGCCATATATTTTAATAAAATATATTATTTTATAAATTAATTTAATTATCAATTTATTCTATATTATTGGAGTTGGATCATAAAATTTTATTATTTAATAAAAATTATTAATTTATCAAATATTAATTTAATAAAATTTAATTATTAATCAAATATGACAGTTTGCACATGAAAAATCTGTTTATGCAATCATAAAATAAAAATAAGTATAAAATTCAATCATCGGCTTAATTACTCTATTTTGCTTACTCCACCGTTATAAAATTGAACAAAAAAGAGGACAGGGTGACTGCAATTGTAACATATAATCGCTCTTTTTTGCGTATGTTGAGGTTTTTGTCGTTACATAAAGAAACGTTTTTCATAGTTATAAATTATTTTTCGATTCTCGCTGCGTTGACTACTGATTATCTTTGCTTTAGTTCTGATTCTTGTTCACAGTGTACATATTCTTAAGTGTATTAATTTGAACACGAATCTATCTGCATTGCACACCTTTTTATGCATTGCTAATATTTTCACTGACGAAAGTTTCCATACTAAGTAGTTTCTGTTCATGTATTTTAATCATTTCTATTATAATTTTAAAATAAATATCTTCTGCTTTATTGCAGGTGTGAGATGGTATGAAGATGAAGTCACTGAAAAATCGGTGACAACCGTCAAGCTTGAAAAGCAAATAAAAGAACTCAGCATTCTCTTTCTGAAAGATTTTTAACTTCATTTAACCGTATCTGCTTCGAAACTTTACCCTAAAGTTTTTATATTGCCATATACATTCTCAAACATAAGAGAATGAAGAAATTATATTATATACACTAAACATATATTTTGTATTGAATAAAATTTTTATTATTTTATATTAATAAGAGAAGAAGAAATCATATTTACAAGCTAAATATGTATTTTATTTTGATCATAAATTTTATTATTTTCATTTATGTAATGCATGATTGTTTTTAATCTTTAATCTATTATATTTAAATTTTTTAACATTTTATTTGGTATTCAATAAAAATTGAAAGTTCGATTAGATACAATAATTTTATATGGTATTCGATAAATTAAAAAGATCGATATGATATCCGGTCACGGAAATATTATTTGATTCGGTAAAAACCGAATGCACACCCTGCTGGACCTACCCCTACTTATTCATTTACCTAGCTAGTCATTGTTAGTGTTTGTCCCAAACTGAGCCATGCAAATCAATTGATATCAACAAACAACCAACCAATATAACTACCTTAGGCAATGCTGTCTCTGCAAGTTCAATAATATTCAATTTCTAAAAGTAACAGCGGGGGAATATGAAGACAGAAGTTCAATAAGTTCCAATCATTATCCCAAGTTTAACATTATATAAGACTATACCATAAGGCATAAATATTAACTTACAGACTGCTACTAGATGTCTAGAACATACATAACTTTTTAATAGCTAAAGCTGATACATGTCCGGGCTACTATATCTTAAACAAAGGACCAGTTCATGAACATGAAAGCTAGGCAGTGACTGGAATCGTCGTCGTTCAGAACTTTCCAAGCAATGGCTTGATCATAAGATATAGGTCTGCCCATGCTTGAAACGCATATCCCTGCTGGTAGATTAAGTGAATCCCTGCATTTAAATGCAACTTCTGATATGGTGAATGGAGAGTAAAAAGTCTCAGACGAGAAATTTGACTATTGCTTTGATACTTAGTTTAAAGTGTATCTACAGGGTGTAATAAGAAAAGATAAAATTTGAAAAGGGTGATTATCGTAAGTTATTTTCTTACCTGTTGCATGATCTTTGAAAATTCAGAAAGAAGAACCTTCCTACCAGCTTCATCCAGGACCTTGTCGAGCATTATATCCTGAAGGGTTACGAGCGTAGTATCAAGCATGTCAAGACCTGCCTGGTTCGCGAAAGTGAAGACTGGCGATATCTGCATTTGGTCATTCTTATATGTTAAGCTTTCAAGTTTTTACATGTTACCGCATGGATGGCACTGCCTACTAAAGTAAAAAAAAATAAAAAAATACGAAGGACGTTGGTGTGTGTGTAGTTGCAGTGAGCCGATAATTACACTTGTTTTCACTGAACAGCACAGGATTGCATCTGAATGATTCCAAAGTTGTTTCAGGACTGCTTCACCCACTTGAGACTCTACTTGAAAGAGTTCTGCCCCAATATGAACCCTGATGAGAATAGCAATACAAAAATTGTCACTTCAGATGAATTATGTGCACAGTTATTTGCAAAAACTTTCATCACACAGAAGAGCACTCTTCAGATGGCAATATGATGAGACCAGTAGTTTTACACCTGTATATTTGAAGATGTGATTAAAATATTTATAGCTCCTACATCTGAAAAAGACAAACTCTCCCTGAACTAGCCAATTAGGTAGCATTTAAATTGTAATCGGTACGATGATAATTTGGTTCTTACCTGTAGCTCCTGCAAATCCAGCGAGACAGTGTGTCAGCTTCGGCAGAACCAGGTAGTTGTTGTGGCCAGGGACGAATCTAGGATTTAATGTTAGTGGGGGCAAATATTAATTAAAAAGAAATAAAAAAGAAATAAATAATTATAAATATTATTTATTACATAAATTCAAATATTTAATAATTGTTCTCTACGAGATTT
>JAUEJK010184199.1:0-10702 GCA_032274865.1 Eryngium alpinum
TTTTATATATATATATATATATATATATATATATATATATATATATATATATATATATGATGTGTTTATATATGTAATTCGTGAGTAAACTTGATGAAGATTGCAGAGCTTCAAAGCTTAATGATTTTTTAGAGAATGTGAATCGTCCTCTTTATCTGAAGGTTTGAGGTTATTTACAGGGGTGTAAGCAACCTTATCTCCCCTTTTTTCTCAGCCACGTGGGCAACTTCCCCCCTAAATATGGGGAGTTGGTTTTGACGTGGTCTGCCTATGAACTGATTGCTCAAATATTTTGTATTACCGGATTGGGCAAACTTAATGTTTATTGGACTGTATCCAGTCGTGGGCCTTTATTTGGGCTTCAAAAAACAAGTTAGATTTTGGGATCTACAGTTTGCCAATTACTCTCTAGGTGCGTCGGACGACCTAGGGAGTAATATGTTGTCTAGTGCCCAAAATTTCTTTACAACGCCAAATATCTTCTAGGTCGCTCGACCATACTTAAGAGGCTAGATCACCATAGGGACAGTATCATCTGTAAACTGAGTACTTGTCTTGGCTTACGTCAGTCGACCACACCACCAATCTACTGAGTGATCCATTACTTTGGGCTTTATGGCCGACCAAACGTGTAGGCCGAACGACTGTCAACCTGTCGGTAGTTGTGTCGCACGACTTGGTTATAATCCTAAGTCGCGTTCTAATAGGCTGAGTTGACTCAGCCGAACCAGTCCAACTTGAGGAATTCAAAAAGTCTTATCGGGTTTTAACCTGATTCTGACTCGCTTTAGACCCGTTTTGAAGCCATTTAAACATGGGGTGGGTTTTCTAACTCCTCACTTTATTCATTTGCATTAGTGAGCAAAAGAGAGAAAAAAGAAGAGAAGCAGAGAGAGAAGAGCACAGAAAGAAGCGAATTTCGACCCGATTTCACGAAATCTTCTCCTATTTTCATTTTCGTCTTACTGGTAAGTCTCATTGTTCTTTGTTTTTCAACTAAGAACAAATATACATTTGAAATTTTATAAAACCCACTTGGGGTTTTGGTGGTTTTCTTAAGACAATGCTTGAAATTGTAATATCTATGCTCAGATTTGGTTATTATTCGTACGTTTCTTGCGAAATTCTTGAAGATACAAACACTGGTGTGTGTTCATACGTGTTTATTGTATATGTGTGTGTTTATATATGCTAGGCTTTGGGTTTGTTCAAGTTTCGCCTGCCGTAAAACACTAGGATTTTGTAGAAATCCCTCATTTTTCTTTTGATTTGAGTATATGTACATGTGTATACATACTTGAAAAATGTGGTGTTTGATTTTGTTTTGGGAACTGAAAAGTTCCAATTTGTTGTTTTTGTATACCTGATGCCTCGTTATTCGTGCTCACATATGATTGTATATATTTATGAGTAGAAGTTTTAATTTGGTTTGGGAACTGGCAAATTCCATGATTAGGCTTGCACACGTATCATTTTTCAATTGGTGGGTAGAAACCATTAAAGGGATTGGGTTAGGTACGTAATGCCCTTTGCAATCCGTCTGACCATATGGGTCGGTCGACCCCAACCAGGTAAGCGTTTCACGTTATAGTTTTTATAACCCAGTGGCCTGGGTAATAAGTCCCCCGACTCTGTTTTTAATCGACCACAGATAAGGTATTAGGAACAATTAGTTTGTGTTTAGAGTTGTTGGTTACCATGATAGCGTGTATGTCCCTAGGTTGGGTGACCGCGATTGCGGTAATAGTTGTTGCCCTCTTAACAAGTGCTTAACGCTAATAGTATTGGTCGGTCGATTTGGTAGGTTGACCCACAAGGGAAGAAGTAGAGTGAACGTTATTTTCTTGTTAAATAGTACTCACTCTCTTCATTTCGTTGTGCAGGTACTATGTCATCGCCAAATAGCCAATTGTCTTCTAACCGGTCGAGCGACTCGTCCCCAAAGAAAAGGAGCCGAATGGATCCTGAAATAAAAGTACTCTTTCAGATAGGTTTTGGTGGAGGCGATCAGCCGACACCAATCAGGACAATATAGGGCTACACTAATGCCGCTCCGACCGACCTTCCTCTTGTCACAGTGGCAAGTGATCCTTATCTGAGTGAAAAAGAGAAGGGCGGGTTAGAGGAGGAAGAAGAAGAGGAAGAGGAGATCGACCTCTCATCTACTCCCAATAAGGGAAAGGCTCTCCTTAAGGAGGACAATGAGAGCGTATTGGGCGTGATCGACCTCACCGCCCTCAGGGCTGAAATCAAAATTCCTGAGGAGGTAAAGTGTCGATTGGCCAATTCGATCGAGCGCCCTGATTGGGAGTTTGGCAATTGGACTGTCATATACGCTTAATTCTTCAAGGAGGGGTTTCGTTTCCTGTTTCTTCTGTTCCTGTCGACCATCTGTTGTCATTATAAAATAGCTCCTAGTTAATTGATGCCTAACTTTCTTAGGATTGCCTTAGTGGTCGATCCACTCCCCGAGCTTTACGGGCTAGGCATCAATTTAGACCAATTTTTAAACTTGTGTTCTCTAAAGGAGTGCAATAAAAATGGTCGACTCAACTTTGTTTGTAGAGATGGTAGTCGGGTCCTCATTACTAAGCTTTCTTCTAACTATAGAAGGTGGAAAGATAAATATTTCCTTGCTAGGACAAGTAATTTATTTACTCCTGGCGTACCACATTTTCCTACAAGTTGGCGTCTACTTGGTAGGTCGCTCGACCTTGCTCATTCTTCTAACTTTTCTTATTTGCTACTTGGTCGATCGACTAATGTTGTTTTATGTTTGGTGCAGATTACAAGAGGAATATGATTCCTCCACTTTCTAAGAAAGAAGAAAAGGGCATCTAGAAGGTGCTAGCCCTTTCTGAGGAGCAAAGGAGCTATAAGACATTGCTACAGGATTTTGACCTCAGAGGTTCAGTCTTGTGGAAATTAATTCAGTCGCCCGACCAGGGTAACCATTTTATCCTTAAGAAATCAGATATACTATTAAGGCGTTCGATCGAGGTCGCCTGGGGTGACACTTATACTTTTCCCTGCTTCTTAGGCCTGACATCATTTCAACGTTATTTCGCAAACCGACTAATGGAGAAAGGCGCCCGATAAAAAGAAGTCTGGCGACACAAGGAAGGCTCAAGTCTCTGCGAGCCAATATGGTGCTTCTCTTTCTGAGGCTGCTGGCTCCCTATTAAAGAGAAAAAGGGTCGACGACCCTACCAATATAGATAATGATGATGAAGCGGTCGTCCGGATCCCTAAGACAGCCGACATGTTCGATGATCCCCCGTCAATCAACGGACACGTGCACTCTCTTATCTCGCCACTGGAGAAGGAGCGTCTAAGGAAGATGAAGTCGGTCAACCTTAGAGACGAGGAAATTCACAGTGCTTATAAGGTGAAAAATTTACTAAGTATGTCCTTGTAACACGGTCGTTAGACCTTACTTTGGATGTTTGTGGACTGACTTTTTTGTGTTGCTTTCTACTTGCAGGCCCTTGCCACAGCAATTCAGTGTACGTCCTCATTGGAGAAGGAGCATGATCGAGTGAATACCTTGAAGAGAAAGGTCGATCGTCTCGAAGATGATAAGAGGTCGTTTGACCTCAAAATTGCTAAGCATGAGAAAGAAGTTAAGAAACTTAAGGAGGAAGTCGACCGCTGAAGAAAGAGAATGCTGGGATTCCTTAGACTGTCCGTGATTACTGTGAGAATGAGGCTATTAAGGCCCGATGGGAAAACTTCTGGAGTTTAAGCTCAAAGGGTCAGACTCCTAGTTGGTCGACGAGGAGATTGAATAGTTTAAAAGGCGGATGCCGAAGGACTATGAGGACTCGCTCTATGCCATCACTAAAGATCCAGCCTCATCTCCAGAACATGAGGAACATAGCGAAGAGGAGGAGACGGTCGACCATAACCAGGAGAAAGAGAAGGACAAGGATGAAGGCGAAAAGACTGGTGATGGGTCGGGTGACCAGGCCTAATCTTGCCTTTAGTTTTTAATCTTGTAATTTGCTAAGTACTTGTTATTCATTGGTCGGTTGACCGTGATTATTTTTAAGGCATGTAATTTGAATACGTTGTAATTTTTGCCAAGTGTTTGGTACTCTTGAGGTCGATCGACCGTTGAACCATCTAATTATTTTTGCAACTTTCGCTAAATAGTTTTCTGTTAAGTATTTGGGGATGTATTGGTCGTTTGACCATGCTTGTTAATTTTTAATTTCATTTGCTAGGTACTTGACATTGCTACGGCCGGTCGACTGTTTCACTATTAAAACTTGTAATCTAAGTGTTTGTAATTTTTTCTAAGTGTGTTACAGTGCTTTGGTCGATCGACCATGCATAAGTAGGCATTGTTAATGCCAGCTCTCTTACTGTGGTTTTGGTCATTCGACCAGCTGTTGCTCACAGCGTTTCGCTCTTAATCGTACAATCCATAGGTTGGCCATATAATTATGTTTATACAGAATTTGTCCAAGTGTTAAAGTTTGGTCACCCGACTAGAGTCTAGTGTTGAACTTAAAAATTTTGTTTTCACATTGCCATACTGTAATGGCGGTCGGACGACTAAGGCTTGGCCTTATCACTTTTCTTTGACTAGTATTTGCTGAACCTATATTCGGTCGACCATACTCTGATTAGTCGTACAACCTTAGAAGTGGAACTTCCACTTTACCGAGTTTATAGTCGCTCGACCAAAGAACCTAATTAAGTTACAACGTTAAAATTTCTCTAAGTGCTTGAACATGACCGATATTAGGTCGACCAAGCGGCTATGTCAAATAAAAATTAGCCAGCTCTGTAGAATTTTTTGTTCTAAATGATATGTTGCGTAAATAACTGTAGGTCATCCGAATGCTTGGCCGACCCAAAGATTTCTCATAATTGTGACTCAGGAAATGTTCTAAGCGTAATCCAAAGGTTGGGCACTTATAATGTTACCCAATTTTGCTAAATAATATTCCGTATGGTTATGAACTTGTGGTATCATCTTTTCCCCCACAATGCAAGTGTTGATTGTTAAACCAGGACTTGCATTGTAGACCAAATTTGAGGCCCTGCAATAAAAGTTTGTGTTCTTTTATCAGAGCCAGGATTCGAATATGGGCCTGTGGGTTTGTGTTCCCTCCGCGCTACTGCTGCGCTACTCTGATTCGGCCGACTGTAGACTAAGTCGGCCACCTGTTATGTTAGTAACTGCTCTTAAAGTCTAAATCAAATGTGAAATTAGTTATAAACTTTTTGTTGAGCAGTTAAGTCCGCTGTTTTATTCGTAGTGCCATGCTTAAGTTATTGGTTAATTTTCCACTCCCCAAGCTTATCTATGGTACTGGTAATGCCTGTAGGGAAGGTAGATCAACTATGATAGTCGTCTGGGTGGGTAATTATTATTCCAACAGAAATAACATGTAACTTGGAATAAGTAAAGTTAAAAATGATATTGTTTTAAGTGGATGGCATTCCAACTGTTTGCTATGTCGCGTCCATCAGTAGTACGGAGCCAATAGGCTCCTTGCCCCACTATTTTTGTCGCTCGGTATGGTCCTTCCCAGTTAGGTCCAAGCTTTCCTACCCCGTCTTCCTTAGTGTTCTGGAAGACCCTTCGTAGGACCAAACTGCAACTGCAAACTGTCTGGCCCTTATGTTCTTGTTTAAATGTCTTGTGACTTGGTCTGGGTAGGCTGCAACCTTGACTAGAGTTTTTCTCTTTTTTCATCAAGTAGGTCGAGCCCCTGTTGTAGAGCTAAATCACTGCTTTCATTAGTTCTGCGCTCCCATCTGGCAGTTGGTAAACCAGCTTCCGCTGGGATGACTTTTTCTATTCTTTTCTTGATGACCGAGACTACAGACTTGTTGGTTGACTCAGCCTGCCCATTTTCCCGAGGATACCTTCGAGTGGAGAACAAAAGTTTAATGCCCCATTCTTTATAGAAGTCTTGGAAGTCGTTGGAGATGAATTGTGAGCCAATGACTATTTCCATTGGTATCCCGAATTTGCATATCATATTTTTCCATATAAAGCTTTTGACCTCGTTATCTCTGACCTTGGCGTAGGCTTCAGCCTCCACCCATTTAGTAAAGTAGTCCGTGATTGCAAGCATGAGTACCCGTTGGCCTGGAGCTACCGATATCTTTCCCACTATGTCCATCCCCCACTTCATGAACGACAATGGTGTCATGGTAGAATGAAGTTTTTCTGGCGACATGTGGGAGACTTGAATGAATCTCTGGCATTTGTCACATCGTTTGACGAAGTTGTGAGCGTCCAGCCTCATTGTTGGCCAGTAGTACCCTGTAGTTATGGCTTTGTTGTATAAGCTGCATGGACCGGAGTGGTTGCCAAACTCCCCATGGTGTAGTTATGTCATGACATACTTTGCTTTTTATAGAGTTAGGTATCTGAGCAGTGGACCTCTGAAAGACCTCCTGTATAGCCGTCCTCCATAGATGATGAACTGAGCTGCTTTGACTTTTACCTTTCTTGCTTCATACTTATCCTCAGGGAGGGTGCCATTTTGCAAATATTCTTGGATGAGAGCCATCCAAGTCCAACCACCAGTGTTGCTTACAGTCTCTGTAGTTTGCTCCATAGTAGGATTTTGCATGTTTGAGGTTGGATCTCCACTGTAGTCTGCCCCTGTCCATAATGTTGGCCATTGCATGTAGACTACAGGTATGTTGATATTTTCCTTTGTTTGGATAGATGAACCAATATTGGCCAGGGCGTCCGCATGATCATTCCCAGTCCTTGGGACCTGAGTGATGATGAATGAACTGAAGTGCTTTGCCCTGTCCTTAACTATTTCCATGTATGATGTCATCCTTGAATCTTTGGCTTGGTAGACTCCATTTAGTTGATTGACCACTAGTTGGGAGTCTGATATTACCTCTAAGTCTCTGACGTTTAGCTCATTTGCCAAGTCCAGTCCAGCTATGAGTGTTTCATATTCCGTCTCATTGTTGGTAGCCCAGAAGTCATATTTGATTGCCCTTTGAATGACTTCTCTTATTGGTTTTGTAAGTACTATACCAAGTCCACTTCCTTTGCTGGTGCTGGACCCATCAACAACTAACTTCCATTTTGAGCCTATAGGGGTGTCGTCGGACCTCTGTAGGGAGAGCAACTCTTTGTCTGCTGAAGCTTGATCCTCTTTGGAAAACTCCGCAATGGCCTGAGACTTGATGGCCGTCCTTGGTTCATAACTGATGTCGTACTCGCTAAGCTCTACTGCCCATTTGGTCAGTCGACGGGACGACTCTGGCCTGTGTAGAATGTTCCTTAGTGGATACTGAGTCCTTAGTATAGTGGGGTGGCATTGAAAGTAAGGATGTAGCTTCTTTCATGCCATCACAAGTGCTAAAGATAGTTTTTCCAGTTGACTATACCTTATTTCGGCATCCAAGAGTGACCTGGAGGCATAGTAGACCGGGTTCTGCTTTCTGTCTTCCTCTCGGACGAGGACCACGCTTACTGCTGCTTGGGAGACTACCAGATATATGTAGAGTGGCTCCCTATCTTTTGGCTTGGCGATGAGAGGTGGGGATGATAGATATGCTTTGAGTTCATCAAGTGCTTGCTGACAATCATCGGTCCAAGTGAAATGATCCATCTTTTTGAGTTTGGAGAAGAAGATCCTGCAACGGTCGGATGACCTGGAGATGAACCGGCTTAGCATTGCAATTCGTCCGTTCAACCGTTGAATGATCCTGACACTTTTGGGAGGTTGAATGTTCTGGATGGACCGTTCTTGGTTTGGGTAAGCTTCAATCCCCCTTTGAGTGACAATATAGCCTAAGAATTTTCCAGCGGAGACCCCAAAGGAACACATGGTGGGGTTCAACTTTATGTTGTACTTCCCGAGAACTTCAAATGTCTGCCGGAGATGATCCAAGTGGTCCTGTGCTGCCAATGACTTTACCAACATATCATCAATGTAGACCTCTATAGTTTTCCCCAACTGCTTCTAAAATATTTTGTTAACCAGGCGCTGGTAGGTTGCCCCAATGTTCTTCAATCCAAATGACACTACTTTGTAGTAAAATATCCCCCTTTCTGTGATGAAAGAGGTCTTCTCTTGATCGTCTGGATGCATAAGGATCTGATTGTACCCACTGAATGCATCCATGAAGCTAAGTAGCTGATGGCTCGCGGTAGCGTCCACCAATGAATCAATGTGAGGTAGAGGGAGCGAGTCCTTGGGACATGCTTTATTGAGGTCTGCGAAGTCAATACAAACCCTGGGCTTTCCATTCTTCTTTTTTACTGCCACCACATTGGCCAACCAATCCGGGTAGTTGACCTCCCTGACTGAACCATTGTCCAACAGCTTCTGGACCTCCTCATTGATAACCTTGTTGCGCTCTGGAGCGAACTTCCTTCTTTTTTGTTTGACTGATAGGTGATCAGGATTTACCTGCAACTGATGTGTAGTTACAGTAGGATCGATGCCTGTCATGTCCTTGTGGGACCAAGCAAAGCAATCATGGTGCTCTTTGAGGAAAGCAACAAGCTTGAGCCGCAGCTCTTCACATAATCTGGCACCCACCTGGACCTTATGATATGGGAACTCATCACTGATGCTGACTTCATCCAATTCCTCCATTTTGGGTGTATGAATGGTGTCGGTCGACTGTACATGGCACACATGACCGACTGGAAATTTCTTGAGTGTGGACTGGTAGCATTCTCTGGAAATTTCAGAAGCTCCTTGGATCTCCCTCACTCCCCAAGGTGTGGGGAAGCGAATGACCTGGTGGTAGGTCGATGGTACTGCTCTCATGCCATGGATCCATGGTCGGCCGACAATGGCACTGTAGGACGATGGTGCATCAATCACAATGAACTTTGTGTGGAGGTTGACTCCTTCTGCATAGACAAATAACGTTACTTCTCCGACTGGGTGCACATGCTCCCCACTGAATCTGACAAGTACAGTTGACTTCCTGACAATGGTAGATTCATCAATCATCATAACCTTTAGTGAATTCAAAAATATAATATTGGCAGAGCAACCGCTATCCACTAGTATTCTCTTAGTGAGACAATTAGAAATTAACAATGAAATGACAAGTGCATCATAATGTCGATACGAGGCTCCCTCATGGTATCGCTCTATGAGTTCCTAATCTGAAAAGACTATGGTCTGTCCAGGGTAGACAGGTAGATTCCTTCTTGGTTTGCCATATGAGATTGAAGCTTCCCTTGCATGTCGCTTGGCGGCGGAATAGGTAGTGCCACTTACGTCCGATCCCCTACTGATAAAGTGACAGGTTGTCCGGTGCGGTGGTGGCTCAGGTGGTGGAACAGTAGTGTCATTTGCCTTAGTTGTATTGCTCATTGTTTCTTTCCCCTTGGAGGTTAAGAACTCTTTGAGGTGCCCCATTTTGAGTAGGTAAGCTCTCCATCCTCAGCGCAATGCAATCGGCCGTGGTATGGCCGTGGTCTCCTTGGAATTCACACCACTTGGTGGCGTCTCGCTTCTCGGCTGGCTTCTTGATTTTTTCCAGCCACTTGACCTTGTCCCCCATCTTTTTAATAATGGAATCTACCTCCGACGGCTCAATGCTCAAGTTGTAATCTGGGATGGGAGGTCATTCGCCTGGGCTCCTTGGAATGTCGGTCGCCCCTCCTGGTTGGATATGTCTCATAGCGGTGCTCCGTCCTTCTGGATGACCGTTAGTCCCTAGATGAGGGTTGGTAGGTCAACCGCCCCTCATCGCGGGAGGATCGGCCGATATTAGACTCATCTTCCTCCCATTTGATCTGGGCCCATGCCTTTGCTAAGACATCATCTATGGTGCGGTATGGGTCTTTGGTTAGTTCCATGTACAGATCAGAATCATACAGCAAACCTTTCCGAAAAGCAGTAATAGGGGTATCCATGTTGCATGAAGTTATGGACACCTTTTCAGAATTGAACCTGGTCACATAACTCCGGAGAGTTTCTCCTGAACGTTGCCTGATGCGGTAAAGGTCATTAGAAAACTTCTCCAATTTACTGCTGGTAGAATAACTCTCCACAAAGGTATCGGTCAGCTGGGTGAAACTAGATATTGAGTTATTCGGTAGGCCGGTGTACCACCAAAGAGCTGGACCGCACAAGCTTGAACCAAAGCTCTTACACATGCACACTTCTCGAAGCTCCCTGAGAATGGTTGTTATGAACATGGATTTTTTGTAGAGAGCTATGTGGTCATCTGGGTCTGTAGTCCCTTGTCCATGGTAGGCTGGATGAACTTCTTAGGCATCTCCTTCAAGGCAATGGCGTCGGTGAACGGGGAGTCTGCGAAACTGTTGGGCAGATTCTTTTTGATTGGAGCTGGGATGCCAGGAATGCGACCGATGAGAGCCTCTATACCCTCCATTCTTTTGTTGATCATTTGGGCGATCAACTCCTCCTGGGAAGGTGTTTTATTTGTTCCTGCAGTAACAGTAGGAGGAGGAGCGATGGATCCACCGGACGGGGCAAGGGTGGGCCGCCCCCTAGTGTTTTAGTATGTATATAGTAGTCCTATATATATAGCATATTACCCATGATAGCTCAGTGGTAAAGATGATGTTTATTATAAACTATGTCACAAGTTCGAGTCGCATGCCTTGCACGAACCGTGGCCAACTGATAGTAACACTTACGCAGGTGCTTAAACCGCTGTGCCACAGTAGGTTTCAGGAATAATTCAGTAAATATATTATATAAGCTGAGAAATC
>JAUEJK010184309.1:0-10701 GCA_032274865.1 Eryngium alpinum
GGCTGAAATTAGCATCAGCACAATATAACTAACTGTAAGATCCGCCATAGGAGAAAAAGGTGGACACAACACTTGTATTGCTAGTAGACATTTTCTAATGAATTACATTTTCATGTGTTGTCGATGTACAAACAAAAAATCCTACCTCCACAAATCCAACTCATTTTCTGTTAATAGCATATAATAATACAGAAATCTCATTTGATAAAATATATTTAAAAATTTGGTCATTCAGTTTGATGCACTTAGGTGAAGTGAAAGAAATGAATTAGTGCACTCGAACTGATCAGATGCAATGCTCTGATTAGTTATTCGCAGATCAGAAGCATTATAATCATAATTAAACTGCATTGAATAGAAACTCTGAACAAGGATCTATATTTTACCTTTCATCGGGATTCGAGAAGAGCTCGAAAGCGGCGGATCGATGAGCATCGGAGATCGTATAAAAGATGGAAGAAGCTTGACAGATCGAGATTAGCGAGAATAGGAGAAGCAGAAACCCTAAATTTGGAGCCATTAATGGAAGCGATCGGTAAAACCCTGACTAGGAGAGAATGAAATTTTGTCAGTAGTAAAGACTGAGGAGGAAGTCAGTAGTCAACTTTTCACTGGATTCCGGAAATGCCCCTAATTGGTTGGTTTGGTAGGACCGGATTTTGTTTCAAATATTGGGTACGATACCATTGGGCTGGGCTGGTCTGGGCTGGGCTGGCTGCCTAATATATCCGGGCTTCTGTAAACCCAATCACGCTTTCAGTTTGGTTCCTTCCTTCTTTTCAATATGACCGAATCGAGCTGTTGGATAACAAAATAAGGTCGAGTTTGAATATGAATTTTTATTTGATAATTTTAATGAATCATCAGGTTGAGATTTACATATGTTTAACTTGATTTCGATAAAAGTTCACTCAAACTCAACTCGATTTATAAGTTGGAGTTCGGCTCATTTGTTCGTATATAAAATGGGTTAAATTTTTTTATTGGACTATAAATAATGAAGTCCAATTCATTTAAGTTAAACTTTATATATATATATATATATATATATATATATATATATATATATGCAAAAGATCAGGTGAAAACCTAAAAACTAAAAACCTTTGATAATGATTGGATTAAGACTAAATATGTGGCTCTGATTAAGACTTCAGCGCTAATGTTAAATTAAGTATAAGGGTATTTTGGTCTTTTTACTAAATAATATAAATGTAATCCCTTTTTCGTTTTCTTTCTTTTTATTCTGTAGGTAGTTTGTCTCGATTTTCGCGCACCTACTTTCTTCTTCCAGCTGCAGCTATGTTCTTCGTCTTGATTCGTAGAAACTTGCTTGAAAAATCTAAATTTTTAGTTCGAAATCGGTGACTGTATGAAGAGTACGTTATCCATTAGTTGTAAGTGAGTTCAATTTTGAATAAGTGATTGTTTTGCTATGAATTCTAGCTATGGATATGATTGATTTGGCTGTGGATACAACGGATGTGTATCGTGAAGAGTGTGTAGCATCAGGTAACAAAATTTTTATTTTATAGAATTGTGTTTTAGACAATTGTTTGCTAGATTTTTATTCGAAGAAGCTGTTTGTGTCGTAGATTTCTGTTTTTGAGTTGTTTATTTTTTTTTGTTATAGTGTATGTTTAATGTTTCTTTATTTTCGGTATTTCTTCCTTTTATTCTCTACCAACTTTCTTCTTCAATGTTCATCAAGTTTTGATTTCAGTTACAGTTAGGTGTTTCAATTTACTATTATAGTTTGATAGTAGTTCAGAAAGCTTATCTGATGAGTTTGTAGCTGTTGATTTTGATGCTATCGTTCTCTAGATTGAAGTTAGGTTTTGCTTTGCTTTCTTTTTCGCCTTTCGATTTTGAAAATTTGTAATTATAACTCGTATAGATTGAGCATTGGATAAAAGTAATATCGGTTGTTGAGTATTTTTCATTAATGTATCAGTCAAATAGGTGTTACAATTGAAAATGAGCTTTTATTGTTAAATTCATCCAAACTTAATCACTTTTTGCATCTGTTATTTCCGATGGAGGCTTATTAATGGCATACAATTTATGTTGATATATGCTTATTATATAGTTTATCAAATAGAGACTTAAAATAATCCTGTTTCTTTTATGCCTACAAGATGTTTTTAATTTTGTCTGTGTTTATTTTCTGGTGGATCCCATTTTTTTGACTTAAAATGCATGTTGTTGCTTTATACAGATTTAGACTTGTGTTTTGCATAGAGATTTGCACAAATTGAAGTTAGTTTATGTTTTGCATTGACATCTGCTAGCTTAAATTTGTGTTTTCTGTTAACAAAGCGAATTTTGAGTTTGAAGAAGCTAAGTTCTTGGAAGAAACTTTTGAGTAATAGCTTAAAGGTTTCAAAGTTGAAAAAGGATTTGTATCAATGAAACTATTCGAGCTCTAAAGATAGAATCCCTTGAGATTTTGACTTGAGAGAATTATGATTTGTTGTTCTTGTGGCTTAATATTCTGTTGTTATGTGCAGTCAATGAGTAAAACAAGTGCGGACTTCTTTTAATCAAGCAGAGCCCAAACCTCTTCTATGATGTTATATAATGTTTTATTCCTCTTAAACTCCTATGCTATGTTATCTTATTTTGATAAGTAGTGACCACTCTTCTAGAGCTGCAGCGAAGGGGCAAACAGGATCAGTTTCACCTGTTTCAGGGTCTAAAGCAACAAGACAGTCAAATGGTAACACAAATCTAATAAGTCATTCGGGAGTACTTATTAACAACTTACTGCTGTAGCTAGACAATAAAGATGACTGCACTAGCAGCACTTATGGGATTAAGCTTACTTCTTATGGAGTCAAAGGCATATCACAGGTACAAATGCAAAACACCCCTTCTTTTTGTTAAAACTCACTCATACGGAGTTACAAACTCAGCATCCTCTACATATATTCATTTCTTTATCACTTTTTTTCTTGAATAATTGTTTCAGTACTTAATAGTTGGCGAAATGGATACGATAGTAACTGCAGTAGAATGGGGAATGTCAGAACTAATAAGACATCCATAGATTATGAAGAAGGCGATAGAAGAACTAAGCATGGATGAATTCTGTAATTTGACTGGTCTTCAGAAGTTCCCACTTGTGACATCTATAGAGCCTCGACTCCAAGTCCAAGCTCATCTTTATTAATCACTACTTGTATTTTTTGTCATCTGTCGACATGTTATCAACCATCCTAAATAATGTATCCTAAATAATCTCCTACTACAAGATGTTTGTAAATTTTGGAGAAAGTGTAAGACTTGTGCTAGTCACATGTTCTGAGTTTTTAATGCATTTTAATAGTTGATTGTAGTTATACTTGAACATATATAATTTCGTGTAATTTTATAAATTTGTTGCGTGACATCAATTAACTAAATAATCTTTAGCGGGACGAAGGAATCCATTTTGAGAAGATGAACTATATTCTTCATCTTACTGTTCATAACCAAGAAACGCCAGATTAATATCGAGAGAGATAAAATTTCTGTACATTGAATATCGATTGTATTTATAGAAGCTACACGGTAACTGACAGATACTAACATATGTGTCCCATTCAGTAACCAACTAATTGACTAGCTCTATTTACAGGAACAAACATACTGCAACAATCCCCATACGGGAACAACTTGCATCTTTTCCTAGAATTTTAAACTATGACACGGGTGGATTCACCATATATCCACACAACATTCGAAATAGTGTACTATATAATTGATCAAAGATTAAAAAGGAGAAACACTTTTAAGTTTTAATGTACTTATTGCAGCTGATATCACTACCTAGAACTATAAAGAGCCTTTGAATCACCTTACAAACTTGGACCTGACCTGCACTACAAATACTATCACTCCCATACTGGTTGCTCACATTCTTTGTAATCGAGCAATATTTCGACTCCCTGCCAGATACAATAAGAAAAAAATAATTTATCAAACACATCAATATTATTAAGAAACACAACAATATTATTGAGAAACACAATAATAGATTATAATAGACATCAATATTTAGTTAGAAGTGACGATATGAATTTAGTAAAATAAATTACCTCAGTGCAATGTTCTCTCACTATTAAGGAGTTTGCCACTTCACTAAGTTAGCTGTCAATTTAAGATATAGCTAGTACTGTATGTGTGTGCGTTAGTGTCATTTATATATGCTAATTTATCTTTATTTATGAGAGTAACAAGAAGCTTGGAGAACGGGTTGAAAAGGAGTGCTAAGAAATGCAAGCAAATTTTTGAAGAATAAACAAGAAACTTCATAGCATATGCTTTAACAAAACGAGGTTTGAAACTGAACTCAAAGAGCTTATGTTTTATGGAGATAGGCTGCAGAAAAATAACAGCAATGATGAAGTTGAAGCAGGAGGTGTTGCTATTAATAAGCAACAACAATACTAGGAAGCATTAATAAGAACTAATAAGGAAATATGTAAATATTGTGTCAATCCCCAGGCTGGAAAGAAGAACTCCAACACCTGAATGCTCAATAAGCAATGATTTTTTTATTATGTTATTTTCATACATGGTTCTGCACCTGCATGGTTCTGCTGTCGTGTTTTAGTGCTAATCTATTTGTGGGAAACATATTCTAACTGTGTTTTAGTAAATAATCTTTCTTAAAGCTTGTTCATTAGTGTTGCCGTATTTTAGTATAAAAGTAGTTCTATTTAATTATATTCTAGTAATAATTGTAAAATACAATATTTAATATGCATTTATAGTGTTTCATAATATCCCCTACGGGGTTCACCTCTCCATACCTAGCGTATAGAAACTTTACAATCCTACTAGTTATACAATGCATATATAATATATTCATCTTCTTGTAAAATTTCATATATTTTTTATTCCTATCCCCTACTATTAGTAGCGCTGCCATGTTTTAGTGCTAAACTATTTGTGGGAACCATATTCAAACTGTGTTTTAGTAAGTTATGTTTCTTAAATCTTGCTCATTAGTGTTGTCGTGTTTTACTATAAAAGTAGTTGTATTTAATTAAATTATAATTGTGTTCTAATAATAATTATAAAACAGAATAGCATATATGCATTCCTAGTGTTTTACCATATCCCCCCCTATGAGGTTGACGTTTCCATACCTAGTGTATAGAAATTTCAAATCCTACTACTTATACAATGCTTATATAATATACTTCTTATTTGTTTATTTAAATATCCTGTGTTTTTTAAGGATGTCTCCTATTGTCAAAATAAAAAAGTATGCGATCCAATGATCTCATATTTAAACACATTCCTAGCGTTTCACCATATCTCGTATGGGATTTACCTTTCCATACCTAGGGTATAGAAACTTCAGTATCCTACTACTTATACAATGCATATATAATATATTCATCTATTCATAATATATCCTATATTTTTTTGCCTATTTTCTTACTTTCTTACTATCAGTAGTGCTGTCGTGCTTTAGCATAAAAGTAGTTACATTTAATTAAATTATAATTATAAAATAGAATAGCATATATGCATTCCTAGCATTTCACCATATCCCCTATGGGGTTCACCTTTCCATACCTAGTGTATATAAACTTCACAATCCTACTATTAATAGAATGCATATATAATATATTCATCTTCTCAGAAAAGTTTTCAATGTTTTTTTATGTCTATCTCCTACTATCAGTAACATTTCCATGTTTTAGTGCTAAACTATTTGTGGGAAGCATATTCTAACTGTGTTTTGGTAAGTTATGTTTCTTAAAACTTGCTCATTAGTGTTGGTGTGTTTTAGTATAAAAGTTATTCTATTTAATTAAATTATTATTGTGTTCTAGTAATAATTATAAAATATAATATTATATATGCATTCCTAGCGTTTCAGCATATCCCCTATTGGGTTCACCTTTCTATAGCTAGGGGTATAAAAACTTCAGAATCCTACTACTTAAACAATGCATATATAATATATTCGTCTACTCATTAAAATTTCCTATGTTTTGCCTATTTCTTGCGGTCAGTAGTGCTGCCGTGCTTTAGTATAAAAGTAGTTATATTTAATTAAATTATAATTGTGTTCTAGTAATAATTATAAAATACAATATTTTATATGCATTCCTAACATTTCACCATATCCCCTACAGGGTTCACCTTTCCATACCTAGGGTATATAAACTTCACAATCCTACTATTTATACAATGCATATCTAATATATTCATCTTCTAATAGAATTTTCTATTTTTTATGACTATATCGTACTGTCAGTAGGGTTGCCATGTTTTAGTGCTAAACTATTTGTTTCAACCATATTCTAACTGTGTTTTAGTAAGTTATGTTTATTAAAACTTGGTCATTAGTGTTTCTGTGTTTTAGCATAAAAGTAGTTCTATTTAATTAAATTGTAATTGTGCTGTAGTAATAATTATAAAATAGAATAGTATATATGTATCCTAGCATTTTATCATATCACATATGGGGTTCACCTTTCCATACCTAGGTATAGAAACTTCAAATCCTACTACTTATATAATGGATATATAATATATTCGTCTTCTCATAAAAATTCATATTTTTTTATGTATTTCTACTACTGTCAGTAGGGTAGCCGTGTTTTAGTGCTAAACTATTTGTTGCAACCATATTCTAACTGTGTTTTAGTAACTTATGTTTATTAAAGCTTAGTCATTAGTTTTGCCGTGTTTTAGTATAAAAGGAGTTCTATTTAATTATATTCTAATTGTGTTCCAGTAATAGCCATAAAATAGAATGTATTCCTAGCATTTCACCATATGCCCTAGGGGTTCACCTTTCCATACGTAGGGTATAAAAACTTTAGATCATACTACTTATATAATGGGCATATAATATATTCATTTCATAAAATTTCCTATTTTTTATGCCTTTTTCCGACTGTCAGTAGTATTGTCGTATTTTAGTGCTAAGATATTTGTCGGAAGTTTATTCTAACTGTGTTTTGATAAGTTAAGTTTTTAAATGTTGCTCATTAGTGTTGCTTTGTTTTAGTATAAAAATAGTTCTATTTAATTTAATTAAATTGTAATTTTATTTTAGTAATAATTATAAAATAGAATAGTATATATGCATTCCTAGCGTTTCACCATATCCCCAATGGGTTCACCTTTCCATACATAGGGTATAAAAAGTCAGAATCCTACTACTTATAGATGTTATGATGACAAAAGTAATGATTATAAACAGAAGATAAAGAAGCACATTATTAGATATGAACTATTACAGAACAAAAATGTTCGTCTTGATTGAGACATGCCATCATCAAAGTTAATAGCGTAAACAAATGCAAAACAAAGCAAGTGTTATTCATTATTCTCTTATGTACGGTAAAATGTCGTTTCATGCATTTAAAAGATATTCCAGTTTCAAGTTTACAAATGACTAAAATGAGTAATTCTAAATATACATGGACAGTATCACAAAGGTACGCAAGAGACAAAAATAGTAACTGTACGCTAGCTTATAATTAGTTTTAAGCCTAATTTCCACAAATTAGAGCAAATATTAATGTAGTTGGGAAACAAATTAAAGTAAGTAATGTACAAGCAAAGAATAAAAATTATTTTGAAGTTTAAAAAGGAGTTGTCGATGTACCTGTTTTAGGCGCTGCCACTCCCAATGCAAGCCCCTCCGACATGGCATGTAGAGCTACTGCTGCACATGATAAGATTGATTGAAGGGTGAGGATACTTATTGAAAATCATGTTGCTGCAGATAAGGTGTTTGCTGATGACCTTTTTTGACTTGTGAGCTTTAGTAAGGTGGAACATGAAAAATGGACAAATGCAGAACCAAGGGAAAATAAGAACGTGAGGGGAAACAATCCCATCTTTGATGACAGAAGTAACTGCAGTGGTCTCCATGCACCAAGGACAAAGGCAACGCCAGAAGTAAAACCAGTGAGAAGAGTGACAGAAGTAACACACTTATGTTTGAGTATCCCATAAGATTGCTAGTTCTATGGGAACTTCTCTATTTTAAATTTGAAACTACAAAAGGTGTTTCCATACACTGTGCTTCGACCACAAGCACTAGAACTTTGTGCCACTTGTCTCTGTTGTTTTTAGTTTCTTTCATCTGATCCAAATGCATAGTAGATTTTTGTAGTCATGATTACAAAAGTGAGAAGGATCTTGATGCAGATATTAAACTTACACCTTCTTTATACTCTTTTTCAGTTTCAATTATCTCTAGCTTATATTTATATGTATATATATACAATTATTTTTGTTTGATTGAGTTGAGGATATCCTTTTCTGAATCGGCGAGTCACTTTTAATTGGACAATTTGATCTCGATCATAACAATTACATATATGTGTGAATTAGTTGGGGGGAATTTTAGTCAAATTTTTGAGTTGTGGTCCATGTGTTTGTGAAAATCCCTATGTTTATTAGTTGGAAAAAGTATGTGAAGATTGTTTGAGTTTTGGGTATTTTTATGTCATGGCAATGCTAAACTTGTTCTGCATCCAATAAAGTGTTGTCTTGTATATAAAGATATAAGAAATGGTTTTAGATGTTAGCATCTTTGTCTAGTCAAAGCTTCTACATGTTATCAAGTACTATTCTCAGGGGTTAATAAATAATAAGATGAGCAGACCGAATCGAGTTTGTTGAGTTTCTTGTGTGGCTAAGATCGAATATCTTATTGTACTAACCAACACCAAAGCTTGCTTATGGAATTTGTCACATACTCTGTGCCCAACTCCCTAAACCTTTGCGTCTAATTCAGATTATTGAATAATGTGCACTAAATGGCATTTTCAATTATATTTGTTTATATCATTGTTTCCACTTAGGTGAATTGACACAACGATAACTTTTTCGTCTTTTACAGTCAAAACTGCTCGATTTCCAACTATGAAGAGAATATACTCATACATTAGAATATAAAAACTACGAAGCAAAGTGAGATCTTATTCTTAGTCAATAATTTATGAATCATACTACTATAAGTATCACAACTCTTTAGAGTAATGTTGAAACTTAATAACCAGTCAAATCCTATTAAAATGAATCGACTAGTAAATATATAATTTTTTAAACGAATTTACAACCTTAACTATTTATATATCTCTACTTACATAATTTATAGTACATAACAACTCTTTATATCACATGCATACTCTCTCAACTCTTCATACTACACATTAAGATTGATCATAATACTTTTGCTTTGTCAAAGGCTTATAGATCACCAGTATTAAATGCTAGAAAATCCCTTCCGGGCCTTCCCCAACATTAGCAGATAATCTTTCTACAAGCATCATATATCCTGTATATTTATGACAAATTGTTCTTCGTATCAAAGATGTAAACAATTTGAAAGGAAATACAAACCTTAATTTAATAGAAACAGTACCTATTATACACTTATTAAATCGGTCGACATCTTTTGATGGCTACAACTAAGGAAGCACCTGATTCTTCTTTCAACAACAACAATGGACAACATACTAATAAGTAAAAATAACCCTAACCTATAAGCTCTTCTCAACTTCCTCCACAGCATGTACAAATACACATACACACAAAATCAACACACATATCACATACACGGACACACAAAATCAACACACAAATTACATACACAAAAACAAAAAATTAACACAAAAATCATATACACAAACCCAGAAAATCAAAACAAAAGCCATATACACAAAAGCACAAATCCGTATACACAGAAATGGAACTATCCAACATCAACAAAGGCTTAATAGCAAGAGAGAGAGAGAGAGTACCACCATGGACGTCATTTTGATAAATGCCTTCTGGAACTAAAATATCTTGAGCTAATAAACACACAGGGCCACAATGTTTGATCTTCAATGGAGCTGAGCTTAGGCTTTTGGCTAGTCGCTAAGGACCGAATCCAATTTTGACGCTCCCAAACCCTCTGGAAATATTAATAGAATACTCATTTTGAAAAGGAAAAAAAATTGCAACGTAAGTAACATACACCAAAAGATGTGACATAGATCAAAAAATCAAGTAAAAATTCAAAAATCAACAGGTTTTATGTGAATCTGAATAAACACAGTAGATAGCACAATAGATAGAAGTACATGCGAAACCCTAGATTTACCTTTTATGTAAACCTTGTTGTTGCGATTCGTTATTGAGCGATCCATAATTTCACATAGATTTGGAGCTGTTGTTAGGATTCGACACAGATTTTGAGAGATAGGTACTGTTTGTAGCGAGATTTTGAGAAAATGGAGAGAGAGATCGTAATGGCGGAAAGAGATGAAGGAGATTGATTGTTAAAAGTACAGAAATACCCTTTATCTTTAGTATATTTATAAAATAGGGACCGTATTTTTAAAATTAGCTTAAAATCTCAGCCATTAATATTTTTTGATCAATCGGTGTATATTGGTTTTCAGTTTTCACCAAATTAGTAGTTTTCACCCGAACTTGAGTATAACTCCAACAGTGGACTAAAAATCCAAATTTGGGGCAGTTTTACCCCAAATCAACTCCAACAGTGGACTAAAAAGTGATCCAAATTTGGATCAGTATCACTGATCCAAATTGGATTAATAATAAAATAATGGTTTAGTTCATTTTTTTTATTAGATTAATAGTTAATTTAATATAAATATAATTAATTAAACCTATGATATAATTAATATTTATTTAGTTACTAATTATATAATAAATAAAATCATA
>JAUEJK010184517.1:0-10697 GCA_032274865.1 Eryngium alpinum
ATACTGCTGTTTTCTTTTGTATTAAGGTTTGTGAGGAAGTTATGTTTAACAAACAAGAATAAAGGGATTTTCTTCCAATTTTCTTTCCATTTTAATGGAGCATAGTTTCCTATTATCTTTGGGATTTACTGTTTCCTAAGAAATCTCTGTAAGAAAATTCATGTACTAATCCAATCCAAATGCGAGTCACAGTTAATGTCCCTTACCTACAGTTGCAATTTCAGCCTCCGTAGAGGAACGAGCATGACACCTTGATTCTTGGAACTTCACGTGAGTTGCGACCAAGATAAAATATTTAGCAAGTAGTAGCATGTAAATATTGATGGGCCTTGAATAAAAATAAGTGATAGGCCTTGAATATTAATAAGTAAATAAAGAAACGATAACAACAGATATTGGGCTTTGTAAAGAAATAATTAGAATAAAATATGGAAAAGTGTAAATATGGCTAAAACCCAAATAATTGAGCCCAAGTCCATCACATAACCTCTTAGTTAAATAACCAATAAAATAGCGACACGTGGCACTAAATACCTAATTTGGTGGCTATAAATACCAGGACTTGGGAAGAAAAATGTACGTGACTTTTTACTTATATCCTTATGCTGCCAAAATATTTTTCTCTCTAGAAAAATAGAAACTTACTCTCACGCCGGAGTGATTTCGGTGTCACCGGCACCGGAATCCTTTAGTGACGTGTGTTTCCTTTGTGCAGGTGGTCATCTTCGAAGGTCTTAGAAAAGGGATCTTAAGGGCATACTCATCATTTGGCGCTAGAAGGAGGGCTTGAATCACGACCAACTAATGGAGTTGTTTGAAGAAGAAATAACCAGCCCTCTAAAAAGACAACACAAAAAGTTGGAAAGAACAACATATAATTCCTCCGCAGCTGATGTATTTTGTACTCCCGCACGACCACATGTTGCTACAAGATTAAATTTTGATAAGGTGCAAACGAATCTGAATGAAGAGAATAACAAGTCCAAAGGTCATGTCATCATAACAGAGCTAGATGAAGTCCTAAAATTTCAAAAGAAAAGTTTGAAGGAAAGTGATGCTCGTTTTATGTTGGAGAAGAAGAAGCGTGAGGCTCAAAAACTCAAAGAGCAAGCAACAACCATAGACCCTTTAAAATCTGAAGTGGAAAAATTGAAAGAGTATGAGCAAATGTTAAAAGAGAAGGTAGAAGCTCAGAAAAGAGTGCATAAACTAGAAAATGAGTTGAGAAACTTGCAACAAACAAGCAGTGAATATCAAACAATTGATAGTGAGGCATCTCAAATTCAGTCTCCAGCAAAGAAAAAGCCTAAAAAGAAAGAAAAACAATCAAAGAATGCTCGTTCTGAAGGACAACTCTCAGAATTATTACAGTTGAAAGAGGACATGACATTGGTTAAACAATTCGTAGCCACTCAAAAAGGCATGCCATTACCTGAAAATGAACCACTGTCAGAAGCTATTGAAAAAGCTCCTGTAAATCATCAATTACGAGTTCCTCAACTAGATCCTTTTGACGGGCCAACAGATCCAGGAGACTATTTGGAAATGTTCAATGGTCGTATGAACTTTTATGGCCATAGCGATACCCATAAATGTCAGTTATTTCCTACATGCCTTCAAGGAAGCGCAAGAAAATGGTACATGAAGTTGAAACCAAGATCCATAGATTCATGGCAGACTCTTACTAATCAGTTCAAAATGCGGTGGTCTAACAATCTAGAAGATGGCAAAGAGTCATGTGCTTTGATGCAAGTACGACAAAAGAAAAATGAGACCCTACGAGAATATATCGCTCGTTTCCGACAAGAATGTGTAGACATATCATTCTTAGTGGAAGATGTAGCTATAAATTCTCTAGGGCATGGCATTGATCCTGAAAGACATAGCAACATCATTGAAGAGTACTTGGAGAAATGACCACGAACTTTGCGATCAGCATTCTAGATTTTGGAACACAGATTGAACATTCAAGAGGCTGCTGGAAGTATTCGTCCACGACCAGCAAGCAGATTTTATGAAAGATCAGAAAGAAATGATAACAAAAGGGATGACAATAAAAGAGAAGGAAGAAATTCTGATGCAAGGGAAAGACCTCGTTATAAGACAGATGAGGAGTTTACAAAGTTAAATACGACAAGAATGAAGATCTTGGAGTTTTTACAAAAAGACCCGTCCTACCAAATGCCAAGACCAATGAATCCCGATAGAAAGATCAATCATGCAAAATATTGTGAACATCACAAAGACTATGGTCATGAAACAGAGAGATGTAATCAATTGAGAGAATTGATTGAGAGAAAGATTCAAGCTGGAGAATTATAAAATTTTGTGGATCGATCTCAGCAAGTATCAACGGTAGAAATGGGAACAGGTCTTACTCACATTGATGCAATTTTTGGAGGCCATGCTGGTAGAGGATTTTCAAAGACCAACAAGAAAAATTATGCCAGGCAAATCCACAATGTCGACATCAGACCAATCAAACGACCACGATCATCTGTGTCAATCACGTTTTCTGGTGACGATTATCATACTGATCTTTTAGAGCCACATGATGACGCACTGGTTGTCACGACCTGTGTGGGAAGAAATAAAGTTCAAAAGATTTTAGTTGATAATGGCAGCTCCGTTGATATTTTGTTTTTGCACGCTTATGAGCGCATGGACTTAGCAGGTCATAAACCAGATTTAAGTGCATAATGTACTTTGTACGCATTCAATGGATAACCAGTTCCCAGTACTGGTACTATTGATTTACCGGTCATCTTTGGGAGTCCTCCCCACCAAGTCACGAAGGTCGTCACCTTTTATATTGTGAATTTGTATTCAATGTATAACGCGATCTTTGGGCGTACGACCTTAATTGCATTAGGAGCAATTACATCAATTCCACATCTCAAAATGAAATTTCCCACAGAAACATGGATTGGTGAAATGAGGGGAGATCAAGCCATAGCAGGATCTTGTTATTTGAACACTTTGCAAACAAACGACAAAGGAAAGGCCTCATGCAATCATATATAGCTGCAAATGGAGGAATTTGGTGAATTCCAAGACCAAGAAAAGAAAGCAAGTCCAGAAGGTCAAATTGAGGAGGTCATTATAAACAAAGAATTTCCAGAAAAGAAGTTTAATATATCTCTTGATTTGAATCAATACTCTCGTGAGTAACTTATAAGTTTGTTGAATGAGTTTTTAGACATTTTTGTATGGTCCCCACAGGATATGCCAGGAATTACAGAAAAAAATAGATGTTCATCGTTTGGGGATAGACCCCTCACGACCTCCAGTCAGACAAAAGAGAAGACAGTTCTCAGAGGAAAAGAGAAGAGCAATTGAAGAAGAGGTGCAAAAGTTGTTGCAAGCAAACTTTATTAAGGAGATTCAGTTCCCTGAGTGGGTCGCCAATGTGGTAATGGTAAAGAAGCACAATGGAAAATGGAGTATGTGCACGGATTACACAGACTTGAATAAGGCATGCAAAAAAGATATTTATCCATTGCCTAATATTGATCAGCTAATAGACTCGGTAGCAGGACATACAACTCTGTCTTTTCTTGATGCTTTCTCTGGTTATAATAAAATCAAGATGTTGAAAGAAGATGTTCCAAAGACTGCCTTCATCACCCATAAGGGAGTCTATGCTTATAATGTAATGCCTTTTGGACACATAAATACTGGAGCAACGTTCCAAAGAACAATGGACAAGATTTTTCAAAAGCAGAAGGGTCACAACATGGAAATCTACGTTGACGACATGATCATAAAATCCAAGAGCAGCAGCGATCATATCAATGACCTTAAAGAAATATTCACAATTGTCAGAGCCAAATATATGAGGTTAAATCCTTTGAAATGCACATTTGGAGTTGCATCAGGAAAATTTTTGGGTTTCATAATTTCAGAAAGAGGAATTGAAGCTGACCCAAATTAAGTCAAGGCCATCATAGAAATGACCACACCTACGACCCCACGAGCAATGAAAGTTCTTACTGGTTGTTTAGCAGCACTACGCCGATTTATCCTACGAGCATCAGAGAAATTTCTACCATTCTTTGATACACTCAAACAAGTAAGAAAATTCAGTTGGACCCATGAATGTGAAGTTGCTTTTCAAGAAATAAAAAAGTTGTTGGCATCCCCTCCAGTTTTGGTCACTCCTCATGGAACGTCCAAACTTTACCTATTCATAGCAGCATCAGAACGAGCTGTTGGTGCGGTGTTAGCTCGTAAAATAAACGGCTCGTTATACCCAGTATATTATGTCAGTCAAGTCTTGAAACAAGCAGAGGAGAATTATTCAAGAATGGAGAAACTTGCATTTTCAGTGGTCATGGCTAGTAGAAAACTACGCCAATATTTTCAAGGCTATGAAATTGAGGTGCTTACTGATAAGCCAATACGAAAAATTCTGCATCGACCAGATATCTCAGGATGACTTTCAACATGGGCCTTGGAATTAAGTCAGTACCAGATCAATTACAAGCCCAGGTCGTCCATACAAGCTCAAATACTTGCTGACTTTATCATTGAGTACTCATTTGTATTGGAGAATGAACCAAATAACACAAACGACCCATCAACATCCATGAGTACCATACCAATCAAGGTTTAGTCGTTATTTGTAGATGGGTCATCAACAAGTCAAGCTAGTGGGGCTGGAATTGTGTTAGAAAGCCCAGAAGGATTTAATTGTGTTAGAAAGCCCAGAAGGATTTAAAGTGAATCAAGCCCTCAAATTGTCATTCGCAGTCACAAATAATGAAGCAGAATATGAGGCTATGATTGCAGGCTTACAGCTAGCACTCAAATTAGAGGTGTCACACTTGGCAATTTACACCGATTCTCAGCTGGTAGTAAACCAGGTCAATGGTCATTTCAAAGCTACACAACAAAACACACAAGATTACTTAAACATTGTCAACTCATTGCTGACAAGATTCACTTCCACAGCGATGACTAGTATAGATAGATCACGCAACATTGCTGCTGATACTCTATCTAAATTAGCATTTGCACACACAAATCAAATCACCGAGTCCATATATTTTGATGAGCTATTCAATTCTTCAATATCTTCACGTCATCAAATTTCTGTGATACAGGAGGAAACCGATTGACGTACTCCTACAAAACAATTCATTCATGAGGGAATCTTTCCAGCTGATCCAATGGAAGCTCGTAAGTTAAAAACACAAGCTCATAAATATTGCTTTGTTGATGATAAATTGTATAAACGAGCTTTCACATCACCATTACTCTTATGCATAGGTCCTGAACAGGCTATTTATGCAATGAAAGATGTGCATGTGGGAATTTGTGGTGAACATCTAGGAGGTAAAAACCTCACCCTTAAATTAATACGACAAGGATATTATTGGAATACAATGAAAAAAGACTGTCTTGAATTTGTAAAAAAATCTAAAGCATGCCAACGATGTGCTAATACAATACATGTTCCCTCTAATGACTTAATGTCTATTCTTATTCCAATCCCCTTCAGCATGTGGGGAATTGACATTGTTGGTCCTTTACCAAAAGCTCAAGGAAATCTTCAATTTCTGATTATTGCAGTTGATTACATGACCAAATGGGTCGAAGCACGACCCGTAGCTCGAATAAGAGAAGTAGACGTTATTCACTTTATCATGAAAATGATCATATTCCGCATTGGTGTTCCAAGAGTAGTGGTATCAGATAATGGTGCTCAGTTTGTGGCAAATGAGGTGGAGGCAACTCTTAAAGAGTCAAACATCAAACACTTAAAATCTTCTGTAGCATACCCACAATCAAATGGTCAAGTAGAGGTCTTAAACCGGACAGTATTGAATGGCCTCATAAGACGAGTGTGGGATTGCAAAGCCAAATGGGTTGAGGATTTACCAAACGTATTATGGTCATACAGAACGACCCCACGAACTGCTACAAGAGAAACCCCTTTTAAGATGGCTTATGGAACAGAGGCTCTTATTCCAGTTGAAATAGGAATTCACTCTTTACAAGTTGAAAAATACGACTTAACCAAAAATAACGAAGGCATCAACCTCAATTTAGACCTACTTGATGAGGCAAGAGATGAAGCTCAGATACGACTTGCAGCTTATCAAAAGAAAGTAGCACAACAATACAATAAAAGAGTCCACAAACGAGCATTTCAAATTGGAGATTTGGTTCTAAGAGAGAAGAAGGCATCTGCTGCTAAAGACCAGGGCAAATTATCTGCTCCTTGGGAAGGCCCTTATCGGCTCGTGAAAATAATAAAACCTGGTACATATCAGCTTGAAGAAATGGATGGAACTCCTCTCAACAACACTTGGAACATAGCTCATTTGAAGAAGTTTTATCAGTAGCTATGTTGCCTAGAAAATCAACTCTTTTAAATTATTTTAACTTATGCTCTCACTTGATGTAAGTTATTTCTATTTATTTATGAATATAAAATGCTCATTTCTTGTTACATATTACAACAAATGCTCATTTCTCAGTTAGCAGAATATAAAATGCTCATTTCGTGTTACAAACAAATTACAACATACAATTTCTCATCAAGAGTCATACTTTTATGAAAATATATACCTTTCTCATATTTCAATACAACATACGACCACTTAAAATAAGTATAATTTCACAAATAGAACTTATCATTACAAACATAGAAATGTGGACTTAAGTGTCTCAATCTTCATATAACACTTACACACTAAGCACATATATCTCGTCTTCACAAGACTATAAACACTTAAACCAATAAAAACCCAAAATGGGTCGTATAAGAAACATCACAGACGTCATCTATTAAAATTTTAAAACAAATAGATGAGCATAGTCAAACACGACAAATATCGCTTGACAATTTATTACCAAAACACGATCCAACATACGATTTAAATAAATTAAAAAGAAACATTTAACAACAAATAACAGTTAACCATACCAAAAGCATCATATTTAGAAATAAAGTATGTCAAAAGTTCATCCCATCAGCAAATATAGCAAAACAACCAGTTGCCAAGACCAGCACAAGTCATCAAAATCAAAAACTTAAAAGTATTGAATTACAAGACTTAAAGGTCATTTAAAGACACGCATGCCTTAAAAATTATCAATCTTCTTTTCCACCCTTGTCTTGTTCGTCTTCAGCATCTTTCTCCTCATCATTTTCATCATCACCACCTTCAGGAGTTCCACCACTTGCATTTCCTTCAGCGTTACCACCACCATATTCATCATCCTCAAAGCCAAATTCAGATCCAAGCTCAAGCCTAAAATCAGCCCAAGCTTTACCAGAACAATCAACATCAGTTTCCTGAAACTTTTTAAAACAAAGGTTATAACCTAACTCCACACGACCAGCAGCAGCCGTGTTCGCCTAGTCCAAATCTTTTTCAAGTTGTTTATTATTCATTTTCAACGAATTCACTTCTTTTTCCTTCTCATCCAAAGCTTTCTGTGACTTACTAAGAGCTGTCTCCGATTCACTCTTACTTTTCACAAGATCGTTTTCCACTTGCAATGTTTCCTTCTCAAGCTCCTTCACTCGTTTACGAAGCTCTTTACCAGACAACTGTCAAGACTTCTCCTTCTCTTCTAAATTTTTCACCTTCTTTTGTAACTCTTCATGTTCAGAACGAAGCTATTCCAAACGAGCTTCCGCTCCATAACCAAAACCCCTTTTCATACGAACAAAATTGCTCAACATACGACCTATCAACACCTCAGTCTCTTTTTCCAATTCTTCCACAAGTCGTGAAACATAATGATCTGCATCATACAGAAGATCAAACCCTTCAAACACTTGTAAAGGACGATTAGCTCCCACGAACCAGCCTTCTTTTTCACCAATAATAATTTGATGACCAAGAGTCGGCGTACCTTCAGGAAATAACTTTAATTTCTTCACACCACTTCAAGAACCAGCCCTACTGCTTTCAGGTCGTTTCACACCTCGAGCTAAATCCTTTTTAGGACTAACATGAGCACCAGACCCACTGCCACCTTCCAAACGAGCCCTTAATGGAATATCATCCAAGCTACCATCCAAATTCTTCACAATATTTTTCTTCTTTGGCGCAGGGTCATTCTTCTTGTCTCCCTTCTTCTTGAAAATACTCAGGGCAAGCGCCTCGGAAACGCTCTTCCCCATTGACCCACCAATAGCAACTTGTTTACTTGCACCAGCCACTACAAAACAAACAAACATTTATTAGTTACAATCGCAAGAAGAACAAATACGACCCGTATATAAACAATACATAACATATATATCTAATAATAACTTACATCCATGACGAGCCAAAAAGTTCGGATCCAGAAATTGTTTATGATCAAAATGGGTCTTCTCCCTATTAACAAACTTAATTTCCTCTTCAGAAAGTCTACCACCACCATTAAAAGACACTAAAACATCAACTGGAATCAACTTCCAATGACTTAAGACCGCTAAATCAGGACCTTGACCAAAAATAAACTCCTTCTTCCAAAAAGGATTAGAAGTAGCAGCAGTAACAAGAGCTACACGACCTTGACGAGTCGAAAAGAAATAGGTCTTGGGACCTTTCATCAGATTAACACGATAGATACTAAAAAACATATCCATCTCAGGGTAAACATCGATCTCATAACAATGAGCTATAAATGCATACGCAATCAAATGACTATTGGGAACAACTTGACTAAAACCACATCTTAATCTTTCAAACAAGCTAATAATAAAGGGATGCAGAGGAAATCTCAACCCAACTTTAAAAAACGAATCAGCAATGGAATGAAAAATCCACCATCATTTTCAGGTGCCATCCAAATACGTTCAGAATCATCTGCTAATCTTAAAGTATGAACATTTTTACTGATCTCGTAGGTATTATAATAATCATTAATATAACACTTGCCAGAAACGATAACACTCTCTTCATCTAACTCTTCATTACCACCAAAACAGTAAGTCAAATAAGCAGTTCTTACAGATACCTTTTCTAAGTAATTTTTATGTTGCAACTCAAGACGAGCTTGTTCCAAAAGAGCTGTACCATCAGCATCATCTTCTAATTCTTTATCAACTTCACCAGAAGTAACAACATTCTGATCACTTAAACTGACGTTCCCAGAAACCTTACGACCACGCAGCCCTAAACTAGAATCAGACTCTGTCTCTGAACTATTTTCCAATTGATTCACAGGTTTAAACCCAGAAGATGAGGATTTTACATACTTCACTACAGCTTTACAAGGGGATTTTGAAGAAGACATTCTTAAATCACAAAGGTACACTTACAAGAACACCAAGTACTTAACGAATTTGCAGAGGATAAAGAACAAGAAAGAGAAACGTACTTGAATCAATAGATCCCAAATACAAAGCACGAATATAGCGAGAATCCTGATTCAACGACCGACGATGTTGTACCACGACGTTGAAAATGGAAAACCGGCAACAACGTGACCACGTTTGAATGTGACTATCAAAGAAAGCTACACGTTGAGTTTTTACTGATGAATTTGGGCGCAGTTAAAACCTAAAGAAAAATGGAAAGTTAATAAAGATGATGTATATATATTATTAAAAGAACACCAAGCGTCTGTAACACACTAAAGATCCCAAATCAATAAGTGCAGTAAACAAGGAGTCATATATTTTTATAAGAAGTAATGAATTCTTTACCATATATCAATAGTGATGCCACATTTACACTTAATAAATTAGTCATATACATTCATGACAAACAGTCATATCATATACATACACACACCTTTCTCTAATTCTCTAATCTGAAGTGCTATCTAAATATTTAGAGAAGAGCGTGAGTTATCTTTCCAAGGATCCATCGAGTGTTGATGACAATATTTAGGGGGGTGTATTTGATTCAGATTATATAAGATTTTAATTGATTATAAAAAGTCTATAGATTATGATGGAATTGAAGTCTATATAGAGTTAAATAAGATTTAAGCGGAGTTTTTCATAGAATATGCAAAGAGTCTAATGAAATCTTTCAGATTTCTCGTGGATTTCTGTTTGAATTTTTTATATAGGAGAATCCTTAATTCGAAATCCATGAGAATTAGTTATTTTTTAAAATCCTTCAATATCTGTTAGTAATTGAATACCTCCAGATTCTAAAAGATTTTTTACAATCCTAATTGATTACCTCCAGATATTTAAAGATTTTTTTAAAAATTCTATTTGAATATCTCCAGATTTTGAAAGACTTTACAAAATCCTAATTGAATACTCGTAGACTTTTTAAATCCAAAAAAATCCTACAGACTCTCAATTGAATACACCCCCTTAGAGAAGAGTGTGGGTTATAAAATATTAACAGAAAAATAATATTCACATTTTACTGGAATTATGAGGTAAACTATTCTTTTTTAAGTACCAAGTTATTATTAATGGAGAGTTGAGACATCATGTTGTGAAGAAGGAAAGAATCAAGATCTAAAAACACTTCAATTAAAAAAATTACCATCATTACAAAAAAAATCCGTAAAAAAAGTATTCTCAACGGACTATTTTCAACAAAAATATTATCATCAGAAACTTTCAATGACAATAAAGCAGCAGCCGAAAATTCATTGTCAAAATTTTCGAATTAATCAAAGAGATCCCCGTTGGGGCAAAAATTTATATAACATGCTGATAAGTTGTGCTAGCTGCTACAGCCTACAAGTAGGGAGCATACTAGTATAACATGAACTAA
>JAUEJK010184622.1:0-10696 GCA_032274865.1 Eryngium alpinum
ATCAAGTAATGGTTATCCAGTGGAGCATGATGTGAGAATAAATGGGTGAACTGGATAGTCCATGGATATCCACATATATATATTTACCAAATTAACAATTTTTAGTATATTATGTTAAAAAAAGAATGAAGGTATTTGCAAACTTAGTTCACTTAGAAATTAAGGATATACATATAGATTATATTTTAAACCCAAGAGATTTTTAAAATAAATTAGAAAAAATATTTTTTGGATTAAAATATTTTTCATTAATTTAAAAATCAGATTCTTATCAAAATTATCAAATTCTAGAAATTAATTTTAGAGAAAATTATTATATATATAAATGTTTTAAAGCTTTTTAAATTTAAACTAAACGCAATATATAGGGGTAAAGGTGATAAATGAAGTAAAAAGATACAGTATGTAATATGTAAATAAATTCCCCCTATTATTTATAAAGATAATGTCAAGATTATAGAAGGAATTTGAATATAACTTTTTGAAATTTTCTTTCCCACCTTTATTATGAAAAACTCATAAACAGATAATTAAGGAAACGGAACAAACATAAACAAATATAAAGAGATACATAAAGTTTTATCAATAATATAAATTAAATATTATTAGAAAAAAATCTTTTTTAAGACAACAAAAAAAATCATAAAATTAATAATATTTCGAAGTCTAACAATCTCAATTACAATAATTAGTATACTATATTTTTTATTTATAAAAAAATTAGTATGTTTGTTACGTTAAAATTGAATTTTTTATAATATTTTACCAAAATATTATGTTACAAAATTTATAAAATGTAGTAAAATTATAAATTTGAATTATATAACTTAATCATCTTCTTTTAAAAAACAATTACACATCAAATACAAATAGTTAAAATATTATGTTTTATAAATATCTTTAAAACTCTATGATAATATAATTAAGTTTTTTCTACGTTAAATATTATTTTAAATTAATATTTTCAACCCTATTAGATGTTGTTTAGCTTTAAAAAAGTATAGCAATTTCAAATCTAATTTTTAACATCTACTATTTCATCCAATCATATAAGTCAAATTATGTAAATATTTATGATTATTATTTTATTGAAAAATAGGAAAATCACAAAAATATGAATCATAACCATAAATAGGCTTTATTACTGTTTAGCCCTCATAGTTTACACAATTGTACACATAAAACCTCTTTAAAAAAACACGTTCAACTAAAGCCTCATTATATGACAATGCGTACACCTTAAAACATTTCCGGGAGAGTGTTACTTACTCGCCGGTTGGGAGGGTGATGAAGAAGTTTTTCATACGTATACTATGACCCTCATATTTTAGATTTTTTATACACTTCAACCCATCTTTGTGAAGTTCATCAATTCACAAGTTCACAATACAAATCGGGCAATTGTGGTACGGAATCAAGCCTTATGCAGCAATTGTGGTGTGGCCTGAGTTCAATTAGCAAGAAAAATGAAGCAAAATTGATATATAAATTGCAGAAAACTCAAGTCTTATGCTCCCAAATTCTAAAACTTATGTTGCTAAAAGTTTCTCTTCCATTATCAATGAACGATATGATTCAAAAGAAAATGCCTGATGCAACTTTAGATTGAATCATAATACATAACAGTTGCAAGTGTACGCTTCCTTTCTTCTTGGAAATCTACATCACGCTTGAAAAACAGAACCTACATATTTTCCAGATACATTTCTTCATCGACTTGTTCACCATTACCACCATTTTCCATGACAGAGAGTTCCAAACCATCTCCATCATTTTCTCGCCAAGTACCCACCTCATCTTTGTGCGTACCTGGTGAAAGAGCAGAGTAACCTTTTGTTGAGATCCTCATCTATGATGCATCGCCCTTCTTGGGCTCGTTTGTCACAGAGGGCACCCAAATAGCTACTCAATAGCCCCCTATTGAAAACAAAGGAAATATATGAATACTTGGCACTTGCATAAACTTGATGTACACAATGAATTGATAAAGTATAACAACATTTTGATGATATGAATATGTTGATTATTGTGTTTCACTTAGGGTCAATCCTCCATTGCAAAAGTTGAAGGCGTCTTCCAATATTCCAGAAGATGTAATTGCTAAAATTTTGTGTAGTCTACCAGTAAAACCCCTATTGAGCTTTAGATGTGTATGTAAACCATGGTGATCTCTTATTTATAGTTCCCCAACTGTTCTTAGTCGCCGAACCATCCACATACATTGTCCATCCCTTCACAGCCGACTGATCAGTAACTTGGTCGGTCAACTGTTCTTCCTACATTGGTTCTATTTTTGAGAACTGGCATTCCACCACAAAATCAGCCAAAGCCTATGCCTTGATAGCAGTTCTAGGTTTGAATTCCAAATTATATTCTCCCAGTTCAATTGACCAAGCTGTCATCCGACCTGATGTTTCCACTTTTTGAAGAATCCTTTTCGAAGGTTGATCTGTAATTACCTCGATTTTTCTTGCTTGGAAGTAATGCTGTAATTTCCTTGTTGCGACCACTAATCCCAGGGCTAGTTTTTCTATGTTGGGGTACCTTAACTCGGCATCCCTTAAGTCATGACTGACATAGAAGACAGGTTTTTTAATTCCTGCTTCTTCCTTAATCAGTACTATAGAGACTGATCGGTCGGACACTGCCAACTACAACTGTAAAGTCTCTAATGGCCCAGGTTTAGTCAGCAAGGGTGGTGTGGACAAGTACTCCTTGATTTTTTTTAAAGTCGGTGCTTTTGTACAAATTGCCAACCTCCTTGGCATAGTTCCTCTTGGCCGAATGACTATCCTTTCCTTATATACTGCCTCCAGAAATTATTTAAATTGTACCCAGGAGGCCTTCATCCGGACTATCTGGTGATCGGCTGCTTTTATGTTTACTCCTATCATCTTTCTTTTCCCTAGGTTGGTCAGCCTTCCTTCCCTGCTTATCTTTTGCAATGAACTTTTTCAATTTACCCTGCTTTATCAGTTTCTCAATTAACCTTTTCAGACTGTAGTGGCTCTCTATTGTATGACCGTGGTCCTCATGATATTCGCAGTATTTTTCTGAAGTATGCGTATATTTAGAATTCTTGTCCTTCCTTGACCTTCTGTAATCCTCTGCTTTTTTTTATCATAGCAAGAATTCGGGACCTGGATGCATTCAACAGTGTGTAAACTCGGTCGGCCTATGGTTTATTCTTCTTGTTTCCCCATCTAGAATTCCTCTTTGTGGATCGGCTATTACGAGGAGACCGACTGTGTTTCTTTAATTTTCTCATGGGCGGTGACTGGCTGTCATCGGATGACCAACTTCTTTTCCTCATTCGGCCGGATCTATTTTTCTTTACTGACTGATCAAAATCTTCCACCGTCTCTCTCTTGAATTTAATATTCCTTGCTCGGTTGAAGATAGTCTCCAATGTTTTTGGTAGGAAATCATACAATGAGCTTCTGAGTTTTCTACTCTTCTCCTTGTCCAGTTTCTAGTCAGTAAAACATCGCTTGCTCCTCCTTTAAGTGATGAACATGCTGACAAGCCCTCTTGAATCTTTTAAGGAAAGCAATCATTTCTTCATCCTTTCTCTGCTTAATATTTATTAGCCAGCCAGTTTCTTTCCCCTTCATTTGATAAAAGGCAAAGTGCTTAAGGAAAGCTTTTCTCAGCTGCTTGTACGATTTTATACTCATGGGTGCCAAGTTGTAATACCAGTTCTTGGCCTCTCCTTCCAAATAAGATTCAAACAGTCGGCAGTGACTCCTGTAATCATGCCCCGCTACATCCATGGCGTTCTCATAGTTAGTCACATGGTCATTGGGGTTGGAATCTCCTATATACTTCTTGAGTTTTGGTTGTGCACATCCTTTCTTGGCTTTATGTCTTTGTATCGACTTGACCAATGGGGATTCATAATTTTCATTTTGTCCACCACCCATCATCACTCTCTCTACAATGGCTACCCGACTGGCCATATCGTTGTCATCCTTCTCACTACTATCTGTAGACCACTCAGTCGGCGTGCCCGGGGAGCGGTCAGATTCATCAGACGAGGACGGTGTATCTTTTCTAGATTTATATTTTCTGTCCTTATCTCTGCTTTTAGACCTTCCCCGTGATCTGTCTCAATCGTTCTCAATTTCCTTGTCGTTGACAACCAACCGAGTATCTTCTTGCTCCTCATCCTGATCACCCTCCACATCCAGTCGGGCTTGGATTTGTTGTTCCCGAATGGTTAGTTCTTTAGCCTGCTCCATCAAAATTTTCAGGCTTGCCCTATCTTTCTCTCGGGCCTCTGCATTTTGACGGCGGCACTATGCGATCTGCCGCTCCTTTTCTTTCTTTTCAATCTCCTTACGGTGCATCTCCTCTAGCTGCTGTTCCTTCTCTTTCAACCTGGCTTCCTCGGCCGGTGTAAGGTTTGATCCTTTATTCCCAGTAGATTTATCGGTGGTCTGGATACCCCTTAATGGATTCAATTGAGAGTCTCCTGTTCCGATTAGATTAGGAGGGGTTTGGAGGGATTCCTCCGTCGTCTTATCCTCAACATTTGCCATCTCGTCAAAGCTGCTAAGTAGATTTCTATACAAACTTCCCACAAACGGTGCCAATTGTTGGTACTGGATTTCGTGTTCTGCCATCCAACCGTCCGGTTAACCTGCAAAACAAAACAAAGGTGGGGGCTTGATCCCCTAATTCACCTCTGGCGTGGTATTTAGTGGATTGAATGTGTAGAATAATATGAGTGCGTATTAATAAACTTAAAACTAACCCTTTTATACAGATTCAGAGGTAGAGTCATCCTTGAAGTCTATTAGTTGAGTCCATATATATCCTATAATATTAGCATATACAATAACATAACGTATATTGAGATGGGCTAGGCCAACCAAGTAATGGGCCGACCAAGAAGTGGGCTGACTAACGAATGGGCTGACCGTATATCCCACAGCCCAATAGAAGCGTAAACGTCAAGAACATGGAAACAAATTAAATGAGTTTCAGGAGTTAGATATGTATCATTGGCACAACCATGGCCAAGTCAGTTAGACTAATTAACCAATCTACGATAAGACAGATCAAAGTTGAGCATACCAGAAATAAAATCCTGAAGGGCCTATTGCTGCTTATTATCTGCTACACCAGTGGAGGTCTCAATCTCCTGCGTCTTGCCATAAACTCCTCATACCAGAACAATATTGTAGCTTTTGATTTGGAAGTATTAAATCTCCCAAACAGCTTCTGCAACTCATTCATCCTAAAAGTGTCCGCCTAACAGACATAATATAAAAATTAAAAGTATATATGTAGAACTGGAAATATATTTACAAATAAATTAAAAAGGATAACTAGAAATATTACCTTCACTAACAATTCTTGCAGCGAGTGATGAACATAGTCATAAATATCTTCGACACCAATTGGACCAACTCTTTGAGATAGTGATTTGAACACTTGATCTACCTCATAGGACATTCCTTCTACTGCCAGCCGACTTGTCTCACCATCGACTTCTATGGCACTCACTAAAGAAGAAAGGAGACGAGACCTGGACCTGGACCGACTAGTCACCAGCTATACAGCCATATACCACAAAAAATTATTCAAAATCAAATCAAATTAAAAATTCTAACTTTAATAATTATTAACTAAATATTATTTATTCAAAAATTAATTAATTGTTATATTTTTCTCACAATAATTAATTAACTGTTGTATTTTTAAGATCCATGGAGAAGAACTTTTTATAGTTGAATCTAATCTAATTTATAGTGATAAGTTGTCCAATATCCCACCATCAAGAGCACATATTTAATGACATGCAGTGTACTAAATCGAGAATACAAAACTAAAAAAAACACTACTAAAGTATAAAATATTTTTTTATAAATAAATTATATAATATTTTTTTTAGTTATAAACTACAATGATCTGTCTATTATTATAATAAATATGAAAGCGTGGAGAAAAATATAATAACAATTACAAATAATAAATATTTTGATAAAATAAATTCTTATGTCAAACGTCCTTGAATTGAATGCATGAATAATTGCGGAAAATATAAAAAAATTGAAAAAGAAAAAATATATATGTTTCACGAGTGACATGGTGGGAGAGATATCGTACATCATGATATTTACCAAGGGGTGGTTTGATTAGTAGGTAGGTACGTGGAAAGTGAATTAATTAACAAGGAGAAGACTTTGTGAGAATTCGGACTTTCTATAAAATATACTACCTTCATTCTTAAATAAGGATGGCTTTAATTTTCTACAAGTAATTTTAGATATTTTAAAAATATATTTTTATTTAATAAATTCTTATAAAAATATATATTAAATTAAAATATAGTATAAAAATATATATTAAATTAAAATTTACTATATTTTAATTTAATATATTTTTTATAAGAATTTATTAGATAAAAATATATTTTCAAAGCAGGTGTAAAAAGTCAAAGCGACCATTATTTAGAAACGGATGGAGTATAAAATATTGAAAGTTAACCCCTAAACAGATAAAAAAAATATAAAAATTTAAGTCAAATATATTTTACTGAAAAACAAGTGAATGAATATAATATATATGGATAAATTAGTTTCATTATTAATTTACATGTCATTGATAACTATTTAGCACAAGAATAAAAAATTAACATTAACTATTACAAAATTTAACAAATTATTATTAACTTTATATTTTAACTAACTAACATCAAATATAAACCGAAAATGGAGAGTTGGAGAGAGAAGAGAGCGGGCGGCAAGAAATTCAAATTGGGGAGATATGTTTTTGAAAAATCATGCAATTGGTATGCAGATCCAAACCAAAGAAATTATCAAGAAACTGAAGGAAGAAAGCTTAGGTCATATGCTCAAGTGTTGCAGGAGAATTACAGGGAGAAGACACCTCAATATAAGAAAGAGGAAGAAGGTGAACGGAGACTTGTAGAAAGGAAAAAAGAAAAAGCAGGTTGAGGAAAAATTTGTAGTCTTCATCAACAATTTACAATATGATATCAGAGCGGGGGATATTTGGTTGTCAATTGGAGGTATCGTAACAGTCAAAGACATCATCCTACCAAAGAGAAGAAACAAAAATAATCTTAGATATGGTTTTATCCAAGTTAAAAATGAACTAGACTGTTTGAAACTGATAGATTGGCTGAATCGAAAGGTAATAAAAGGGAAAAGAATGACTCCAGCTAGAGCAACGGACAAGGAAAAAATTGAAAAAGAGGTTATTATGAACACGAGATCAGAAGAAAAGTCAGCCTACTTACAAAGGAAGCAGAACCTGGTTCTCGAAAGAGGGAATAACAGAGGCTTTCAAGAGGAAAAGGATGGCAAAATTTTGGACTTAGAAGAAAATAAAAGGTAAAACAGGAAAGTAGTAAGAAACATAGGTATTTTCTTGCACAAGAATGAAGGGCTAGAGGGACTCTTAGAAGATATTGTTGTAGCAGAACCATGCTTTGAAGTAGAGTTCATTAAGGAAAAATTAGCGGCAGATAAAGGGAAATTGTGAAGTCTTTCTGATTGAAGATGGAAGGTGTATAATAAGAGCCAAGAAGAAGGAAATAAGAGAAGCTCTAAGGGAAGGTAAGGAAAGTTTTTTAAATTATAGGTTCAAGAATATAAAGGCTACAAACATAAATGATTTAAAGGTAGAAAGAGTTTGTTTCGTTGAATGTGAGGCCTCCCGTTAAGCTATTATAACTCGGCAAACTTGGATATGGTTTTCAAACATATAGGAAGGGTATTGGATCACAACTTAGATCTTATGCTACTAGAAGGGTTTCAAACATATAGGAAGGATATTGGATCACAACTTAGATCTTATGCTACTAGAAGGGTTTAAGCCAATTATTTGCAAGATTGCTACATAGATAGAAGAGGATATAAAGCTAACATATATGTACAACTTGGATAAGGACAAGACCAAGGAATTGACAGAAATTCCAAAAAGCAAAAATGGAAATGGAGAATGGACAAAAAGGGAGATGATTGGATCATGATGAAGGAAAAGAAAGGGAAAGAGGCATCTTTCTCTGAAATCCCTGAAAGCAACCAAAAAAATAATGCTTCTTTAAGTGTCTCATCAGTTGATACTGTAGTCTTGGAATCCCCAAGCAAAAGGATGGAAGAAGGAATCTCAATCAATGAACAAAATCCTATGGTCAGCCTTGAAAGTCCTAATACTAATCACAGAGTCACCAAGGAGGTTAGTAACATCCAAAGCAAGAATGATATGTTGAGGGCCAAACTTGTAGAGAAAAAAGAGGAATGGTTATCACTGAAAGATGTTGTATCAGATAGCCAAATTTCAAAAGAAGAATGGTTACTATTATCCTCAAAGGTGGAGGAAGATCTTTGTGTCCTTCTCAACAGTCCTTCTCAACAAGTTCAAAATAAAATCTGGAAGAGGAAGGCCAAGGAAAAAAGGGAGACAATGGGGAAATTCTTTCAACCTAAAACTCAAGTTGAAAACTTCTGACTCCAACCATGTAAAAAGAAAAGCCTTAAACTTAAATGATGACAGGGAAAGTTTGTTCAAGGTTGGGCAGCTAATTGGACTGGAGGCTTTAAGAAAAGAGGGGGCGACCTAAACAAAGAAGACAACAAAAAGCAAAGGTCTGATTTATTTAATGGTTATATCAATTTTATTTTAGAATATTAGAGGTTTAGACTCTGAGTTAAGCAGGAATAACTTGAGGGAACAAATAAAAAGAAGTAAATCAGTCATAGTGTGTTACAAGAAACAAAAAGAAAGGAATGGAATGACTCTTTAAATGAAAAGCTATGGGAAAACAAATCAAATGGTTGGATTCACAGCAATATAGTAGGGATGTCTGGAGGACTGCTAACATCTTGGAATGACAATCTCTTAAAAGAAAATTATAGGAGAATTGCAAAAAAACTGGTTGCTAAGTGCTCTAGAAATAGGAGGTAGCGAAAGGAAAATGGTTTGTTTCAATGTTTATGCTGTAAATGACCAGAATGAGAAAATAGAGGTCTTCAGAGAGATAGCTGAGGAGTATAAAAAATGGGACGGACACCCTATTTACTTAGTTGGTGACTAGAACAGTATAAGGAAAAAGGAAGAAAGAGTAAAATGTATCTTTTCATATAACACGGTGAGAATTTTCAATAGCTTCATTGGGGATTTAAGTCTTATTGATGCACCTCGTGTCCCATCAAAATTCACAAGGTATGGCCCTGGAAATAAGAAAAGCAAATTAGATAGGGCGCTATACAATAACAAATGGGCTGAAGTAGGGAAATGGTTCTGCAGGAGCTTAAGCAAAAAATATTCAGATCATAAAGTAGTAATCTTAAAAAGCAATGGAGTGGATTGGGGGCCAAAACCATTCAAGTTCTTTGATCAGTGGTTAGAAAAGGAGGAAGTCAAGGAAATTGTGAGGAAATTTTGGGAGACTGAAACATCAAAAGGAGATAAGGACTTACATCTTACAGATTCTTTCAAAAGGTTAAGGAAAAGGGTAAGTGGGTGGAATAAAAATGAAAATGGGGATGTCTTTAATAGGATAAAATGGTTAGAGACTGAAATTGAGGTAGAAAGGGAAAAGGTGAAGGCTGAGGATATTATATATTTAGAAGCCAAATTAAGAAGGCTATATAAAGAAAGGGATGAGCTGCTAAAAAGGAAATTAAATAGGAACTTGATGATTAAAGGTGATTCAAATACAAGATTTTTTCACAAAGCTGTATAAAAAAAATAGTCAAGGATGAATATTAACTTGATAGAAAAGGAAGGAAGAATGATCACACACCTAAATGAGATCAAAGAAACTTTCCTTATGTACTACAGGGAATTCTTTGAGGATCACCAGAACTCAATTTGGTTTAAATTAGGTAAACTTTCGTTACCTAAAATTTCAGATCAGGAGGCCAAAATGCTTATTTCCCCTGTAACCTTAGGGGAGATTGAAGAGGCAGTGAAAGATTGCAACCCTTAGAAAGTCCAGGACCTGATGGCATAAACTTTAGAGTGTTCAATCATTGCTGGAAGTATTGTAAAGAGAGTGTCCTCTCTTTCATAAAGAATTTCCTATCCTCAGGTATGATGCCCCAGGGTTATAATTCCTCTTTCATAACACTGATCCTAAAGAAGATTAATGCCAAAAAAGTTAAAGATTTTGGACCCATCAGTCCAATAAATTCTTCTTATAAAGTACTTGCAAAAGTAATAACAAACAGGTTGAGAAGTGTGATGGAAAATCTTTTCCAATAATCAGTCAGCCTTCATAAAAGGAAGGCTAATCTTTGATAACATTTTAGTAGCTTCAGAGATCATTAACTGGCTTAAGAAAAATAGGAGAAAAGGCATTATCTTCAAAATCGATTTTCATAATGCCTTTAATTCAGTCAACTGGGAGTGTTATTTCAAGCACTGGAAAAGATGAATTTTGAGGGGGAATGGATTAACTGGATAAGATCATGCCTGAATTCAGCAAGAATATCCATTCTGGTCAATGGTTCTCCAACAAAGGAATCCTCCCCTCTGAGAGAGGTAAGGTAAAGTGACTGTTAGGTTTGTATGCTCTATGTATAGATGATGATGTGCTTATTTGCATTCCAATAAGGGGTTATACTTGTATAGCATTCTTCATACCCCAGTGAATAAGGACCTTGTTACTCAGTAGTAAACAAGTGTCAAGTTGTAATAGGAATGCATAGAATAAAGT
>JAUEJK010184732.1:0-10695 GCA_032274865.1 Eryngium alpinum
TTTTATTTTTATATTTCCTTTGATTTCATTTTCTTAACCGAAATATAAATAATCGAAGTTTTCAACTTATTTCTTTTTATCTAAAATTAGTCAGTCTATAAAGAATTATTCTAATATTTAAAATTAAATTTAAAATCTATAAAAATTTAAAGTTATATTTATTTATAATAATTATAAATTTTTAAAATACAATTTTGTTAAAAAAGGTTAAATACAATTTAGCCAAAGTTTTCTGTTTGGCCAAAACACCCTTAACCTGAGTTTGTTTTTCCACACTATTACAAAGCTGGGATCCACTTTTATGTTTAGACTTTTGGGCATAATCGACCTTCATGACTCGCGCCAATCTACACTGCTAAATCTTCAGTGCTTTGGACTACCACGTGATTTTGTGCTCCAACTGTGCAACAGTATCCCTCTGTGGGACTCACTTATTTTACTAAGTTTTAGCGTATCTCACATCTACTAATCTACTAATTAACATAAATAAGAAAAACTCACAGTATATATTATTTGTATATTTTGCCAATATTTTTTTTATTAATATTATTTTTTATTTCACTCTGAATGGGTCACATGTGTATACCCAATCTTTTGAATTCTCGCACTATATTTATTTGTATATTTTACTAACATTTTATTATTAATATTTTTATTTATTTTTAACTCCACAATGTTTAAGTAGATGAAAAATAATTATCAAAAAAAAAAAAAAAGTAGATGAAAAATAAATATTTTTATTTGTATATTTATACAGATAGTGTAGGAATAGGGGGCTGTAAGCCCAGTCTAGTCGGCCAATCTAGTGGGTTAGCCCAATGGGCTTAGTCCGGTCGGTCGGCCCACCTGAGGTTGGATCGCAGCCCATGTTCTGGTATTTGGGCTTTATTGGGTTCAAAGCCCAGTAAGTCGGTGACATATTTGCTAACCCTAATAGAATTGTATTCTCAGGTTAATCTTCGACTAGAAGAAGGATTTTGGACCTGTATATAAGGTGATATCTTTACAGTATTTTACACAAAATATTATTCTATACAGATTACCCGTGACTGATTCTCACGCCGGAGGTAAATCAGGGGATTTAGCCCCGCCTTCGTCTGTTTTGCAGGTTAACAGGTTCTTGAAGCAGACTTTACCAGATTCGGCATCAACAATTGGCGCCATCTGTGAGAATCTGTATAGAATTCTTTTCGCATTGAAAGCTTTGTTAAGATGGCAGATAATAGAGATGGAGACGATGTTCTTGTAACACCAGATGCGACTTTGAGAGGACTAGGGGGTTCTAATGTTTCTCCTGGAAATCAAAACGCCTCTACCAGAGGAGCCACTGGATCTGGCCATAATCATACGAAGAAGAAAACTCCCCCTAGAAGAGAAAGTCATATAACCAAGGAATATACTCCTGAAGAAATTGCAAGGAGGCAGGAGAGATTGCGCAAGCAAAGAAGTGAAGAAATCCGGAGAACTAATGAATTGGCCAGGCAGCGAGATAAAGAAGCTCTGAATAAGTTGTTGAGTCAATCGGCTGAAATCACCAAGGAAGTTCAACGACTCCAGGCTCGTTTGAGGTTGGATGGAGAGGAAACTGATAATCAGAATGAAGATGGTGATGGTGTTGGGGATGCCACAGAAACCTACCAAGAAAAATCCCCACGCCGACCGAGGAGCAAAAATCGATATAGGAGCAAAACCAGAAAAAACAGATCAGGGCATAGAGGAGGTCCGCCTTCTGATAAATCTAGCAGCTCGGATGACGGCAATTCGGACGACGGGAGCAGATCGAGCAACAGTTTGTCCGGTCGGTCAACCAATTTATCAGAGCCCGATGAAGGTCTTGAAGTTAGGCTTGCGGTGATGGAAATATTTATGTTGGGTAAAGGGAGAGAGTTCCATTCGAAATCCCCATTGGATAAATCCATACAAAGGTATAAATCAAAGGGGAACAAATCTCTTCCCAAGCTGAGGTTATATGATGGACAATCGGATCCCAACGATTGGGTAACCGATTATGAGAACGTTATGGACGCTACTGGCCATTCTAGCAAGACTATGTGTAGAATGTTCGAGTCTTATTTGGATAAAACTGAAAAAGCATGGTATTATGCCCTCCCACCTGGAAGTATAACTTCATACAGTCAGCTGAAGGCAAATTTTTTGAAGCACTTCGATTTCTATCGTCGGAAGGGTAAGGATACTAGCTGGTTGATAAATGTGAAGCAAAGGAAGGATGAAGATATGATTGATTACCTCAAGAGATTTAAAAGTTCTTGCCTACTTGTCAACCGACTGAAGGAGGAAAATGCTATGGCTTATTTGACTGGTAACATGGACCAAGACAGGAGCAAGAAGTTGAGAAGTTCGCTATATGACTTCCCACCACAGAATCTGGAAGACATCTATGCAAGGGCTCAGAATATTGAGATGAAGCAGGAAGCCCTAGGTGAACACCAGGAGAGTAAGTCCAAGCACTCAGGAAGCAGAAAGAGAAGTATCAGTCCCGGCCGGTCAAACAAAAGACCGTTCGACCGAAAGAATAGGTCCCCCAGACGGGGATCGGATTGGAAAAGGAGGAGATTTGATGAACAGCAAGGACGGAAATATACACCTCTCAATGCACCCAGGGCTCAAATTTTGACTGTTATGAAGAAAGACGATAATTACAAAAAGCCCCGCAAGGTGAAGAATTCCAGGTTTAACCAGAAGTCGGATAAGTTGTGTGATTATCACGAAGATCGTGGCTATGAAACGGAAGATTGTTACAGTCTAAAAAGATTGATTGAAAGATTGATCCAGAAGGGTGAACTGAAGAAATTTGTAAAAGGTAAAAAAGAGGATAAGACCAAGGAAATGAAAGATACTGATCAGAAAACTAAGAGGAAAAGCCGATCTCCGGACAGCTCTTCAGATGGACTGTTGGGAGAAGTAAAAACAATCTCTGGGGGCTCAATCCTGGGTAAGAATACGAGATCAGCAAAGCGAAAATATGCCAGGGAAGTTAATAATGTCAGTAAGGGTATAGATTTTCCCAAGCAGAAGTATCCCATCACATTTACCCAGGACGATTTTGAAGGTGTTGCTCGGCCGCACGTTGATTCACTCGTTTTTAATATGGTGGTAGCCAGAAATAAGATTCATAAGGTAATGATGGATAGTGGAGCTTCAATCAGTTTAATCATCAAGAAGACTTATGATCAGATAAATCTGTCCGGTCAGACTATGGAGCCATGTCCAGATCCTCCACTCTGATCCTTTGATAGTCATCCTGTTCAGATTCTTGGCCAAATAACACACCGGACAACAATAGGAAATGCCCCGTTCACAGCCTCCCAAGAGATCCTCTATTATGTGGTAGATGTTTTTTCTCCTTACAATATGATTGTTGGTAGACCTTTTCTTATTTCTTTTCAGACTATCTATTCCATACTTCACTTGAAACTTAAGTTCCCAACTGAAAAAGGAGTTGGGACAATAGCTGGAGATCAGGCAGTTGCCCGGCAAATCATGTTGGAAGAAATTTCAACTCCCACTACGCAGAGTAAGGATAATGAGGATCCATATGAAAAGAAACCAAGGAGGAACAAAGATAGAAGCACGGATGACAGAGACATGGATGGTAAAAGAACCCTGTCAATTGGGAAAGGTTATTTTGATGACCGGCTGACCAGACCAATTGCTGAGCCGGTAACGGAGACTGAAACAGTTGAACTGATACCCGGAAATAAAGAAAAGCTGGTGAGCATTGGCGTTGGGTTGCCGACCGAACTAAAAGAGCAGTTAGTCGATCTTCTTAGAGAATATTCAGATATTTTTGCTTGGGGACCTGAAGACATGCCTGGAATAAACAGAAACATTGCCGAGCATAGACTCAATATAGTGCCAGGCAGCCGGCCAGTCAAACAGAATAAAAGAAATTTTGCTCCTGAAAGACAGAAAGTGATAGAAAAAGAAGTATCCAAGCTACTTAAGGCGAATTTTATTAAGGAGATTAGCTATCCTGAATGGTTAGCCAATGTGGTTATGGTGAAGAAGAAAAATGACAAGTGGCGGATATGTGTAGACTATACAGACTTGAACAAAGCTTGTCCAAAGGATCATTATCCTCTTTTAAGTATTGACCAGTTGATTGATGCTACAGCCGACTTCTCTCTACTTAGCTTTTTGGATGCTTTTTCTGGGTACCATCAGATTGCTATGCGGAAGGAGGACATCCCTAAAACTATATTTATCACTCCTAATGGCACCTATGCGTACATTAAGATGCCCTTTGGAATGATTAATGCGGGGGCTACGTATCAGAGGATGATTAATAAAGTGTTCAGAAAGCAGATTGGCAGAAATATGGAATGTTACGTAGATGACATGATTGTTAAAATACATGACAATGACCACATTAAGGACCTCAGAGAATGATTCCAGACTTTGCAGGATAATGAGATGAGGATCCATCCCACTAAGTGCACTCTTGGGGTTTCGTCTGGAAATTTTTTAGGCTATATGGTCAGTCAGAGAGGTATTGAAGCCAATCCGGAGTAGATTAGAGCCATCCTTGACATGGAAGCACCTTCCACTAAAAAAGAGGTTCAGATTTTGACGGGACAACTGGCAGCTCTTAGGAGGTTTATCTCCAGGTCAACTGAACGTTCTTTGTCGTTCTTCGACACTTTGAGGGGAAACAAAAATTTTGTTTGGTCAGATGAGTGCTCCGCAGCTTTTGAGAAGATTAAAGAATATTTGACCACTCCTCATTTGCTCACGAAACCTGGTCCAACTGATATGTTGCAGCTTTACTTAGCAGTTTCGGACAGATCGGTAGCAACAGTACTGGTTAAAGAAGATGGAGATGTGCAAAAACCGGTATTCTATATCAGTCATGCTTTGAGGGACGCATAATTGCGATATCCGAACATCGAGAAAGTAGCTCTTGGATTGGTTGTTGCAGCAAGGAAATTAAGATATTATTTCCATGGAAGAACTATTGAAGTCATTACCGACCAACCTTTGAAGAGGATACTTCAGAAGGTTGAGACGTCCGGAAGGATGACAACCTGGGCAATCGAGTTAGGTGAGTATGATTTAGTGTACAAACTAAGAACATCTATCAAAGCTCAGGCCCTTGCCGATTTTCTACACCAACTGAAACCTTGATTCCCGACCAACTGAACGAAAATCCTGAGCAACTTATCAATAAGAGCTGGACGATGTACGTAGATGGATCCGTTGGAAAGGGAAAGTATGGTGCAGGAATGATACTCATCAGCCCAGAGAGATTTGAGATAAGACAGGCAATCAGGTTTTCTTTCCGATTGGCAAACAATGAAGCGGAATACGAAGCTCTTATCGCTGGAATGAAACTTACCATTGCAGTACAGGTAAATTCATTGCAAGTTTATTCTGATTCTCAGCTTGTTGTTAAACATTATTCAGGAGAATAAGAGTAAAAACACGAAACGTTCAAAGCCTACGCTGCTGAGGTTAAACGCTTGGCTGAACAATTTTAATTTTTTAAGCTTGTGGGAATAGACAGAGAAGAAAATCAGAAAGCCGATTCCCTTTCTCGTTTGTCTGATGAGGAGATTGACAAGTTAGAAGGTTCTGTTTATGTGATCAAGGCAACTTCACCTGCAGTTGGTGGAAATACCATGTTCCCGATTTCCCAAGCTGCCAACTGGATGACCCCGATAAAGGCTTATTTGGATAATGGCATTCTTCCTTTGGATACTATAGAGGCAAGGAGGATATGGTACAAGGCAGCCAGTTATGTTACTATAAGTGGAGTTTTATACCGGAAATCGCTCAGTCAGCCATTACTTCGCTGCTTAACCCCGGAGGAGGCTCATAAAGCAATTGAAGAAGTACATGAGGGTCTGTGTGCTGATCACGTAGCTGGAAAGGCTTTGGCCTTGAAAATCATGCGCTAGGGATATTATTGGCCGACTATTAGAGCAGATTGTGTAGATTACGCCAAGAGCTGTCACAAGTGTCAGATATATTATAATGTTCCCAGAAGACCTTCTACTGAGTTAATGCCAATTCTGAGTCCCATCCCATTTGCTATGTGGGGAGTTGATATTGTGGGAAAACTTCCCCGATCTAAAGGAAATGCTATGTATTGATTGTAGCAGTTGACTATATGACCAAGTGGGCAGAAGCTCGTCCATTATCTAGTATTAATGAAGCCCAATGCGAGAAATTTGTGTTGGAATGTGTGATTTTCAGATTTGGAGTCCCAAAAATTATTGTTTCGGATAATGGTACTCAGTTCCTTGATCGAAAGTTTACTACCTTCTTGAATCATTGGGGAATCGAACATCAGACAGCTTCAGTTGGATATCCTCAGGCAAATGGACAGGTGGAAAGCACTAACAAAGCTCTGTTTAAAGGGGTTGAAAAGAGACTTTTTGAGGCTAAGGGTCTATGGGCGGACGAGTTGTACTCAGTTCTATAGGCTTACCGAACGACTCCTCGGACAGCAACAGGCGAGACACCATTCCGCCTGGCATATGGAACAGAAGCTTTGGTACCTATTGAGGTAGGTATTCCTTCATACCGGAATACCTGTTTCAATTTGGAAGCCAATGATGAAGGGATAAGACTGGACAAAGACTTGGCAGAAGAATTGAGGGATGAGACAGTTGCTAGGATGGTAGCATATCAACAAAGGGTTGATCAGTATTACGATACTACTGTTCGGAAACGATCCTTCAGAGTTGGTGATCTAGTCCTTAGAGATGTTTTTGCCCAGGATAAGAAGGGCAAGCTGATGCCAAATTGGGAAGGACCGTACAAGATAGTTTCAATGCCTTATTCAGGGACCTGCAAACTGGAAACTTTGGATTGTCAACCAATCAAGAATACATGGAATGCTGCCCATATCAGAAAATACTATCAGTAGTTATATTTTTTTTTGTTTACAATAAAGATTGCAACTATAGCAACTATTAGTTTTTCTTTTTGACCTTCAAGCTATTCGACCGGACAAGCTTTTTGTCTGGTCCGATACCTGGGGGCTTATATATTTACATGATTTTCAAATACATTGAACTATAATTTCAATACATTGAGATCCAATTTTCAATACATTGAGGTTTATTTTCAATACATTGAGATTCATAGGAAATTCAAATATGCAAGTTTCTTTAACCAAGTTACTCATTGAATTATTATAATTGTTACAAAATGGGTTCGATATGATGGAGATGTGGGCGCGTCTGTGATGGACATGAAAACCCTCATCTAGTCGGACGCCCTGGCACTAGGGCAACTTACCCAGAGCCTCGACCTGTTGAGATGGCATCCGCGACGGTGATTTATGCTCCTTCCATAGCTCATGGATGTGTAACACTACATTGACATGAACCATGGACAAATTATTAAATTAGTTTGTCCATACGTCAATAAAAATTAATATTAAACAGGTACTCACACTTATTCATATCCGTTCAGTCGAAGCAATTAACATGAACTGGTTGGCTAAGTTGTGGTAAAACAGGTAACATAATGTATCTTGCTATATGATCAGCCAGCCATCTTTATGCCTAAATATTTTGCAAATCATGTTAGCTTCTTATTAATTCGGTCGTTTTATGACCTGCATGTCTCTTTATTTGGTCGGTCGGGTTATAATTATTAATTTTTTAATACTTTGGGAAAGTATATTTACATGTCAGTCGAATTAATTAAAATAATTTACTTTCCTTTAATTCATTCGGTCGATAAAATCCTACACAGTTCGGTTTAATACTTTAAGTGTAAAGTGGCCAAGCAAATTTAATGTGGATTGAATTGCATTAAAAATATATATATATATTCCCGACCGACCGAATAAATTACATTATTATTGTCAAAGTATATTTTTTATTTAGGTAAAGCCTATTAGCATGTTACTTTAATGTGTTGGTAGTTCAGACTTCATTTAGTTCGGTCGGTTGGGTATGTTTTGCACTCAATTTATTTTTGTTCTGATGGAATGATTTACCTAAAGGTAAAACGTTAGAATTTAACAATCATGAATGAGCAAATTTAATAAAGAAAATACTATATCCAAATACTAGGCCGATCGGCCGAATAGCGTATGTCGGCTCAAGGCCGATTAAAGTAAATTACATGTTACTTAGGCATTCCTAAGTCTTCTTAGTTGGCGAAGGTGGTGGAGTGTCTGGCTCATCTGGTTCGGACTCTTCGTCCGGCTGCTCGGCCTCTTTATCCATTTGGACTAGTACGTCTTTGTCCAGCTCCATGATGAAGTCTTGGTAGGGAAGACCTTTATCCCTAAGTTGCCTTAGGATGTCGGCCATCCCTCCGTTGTAGTAGCTCAGCTCGGCGTCCTTAGCTTGGTTAACTTCATTCTCAACCTTTTTGTTTCGCCGAGCGAGCTTCCTACCATGACTGTCCCTTTCTTTCTTCACCTCGGACAATTCTTTTTTCAAAGGCAAAATTGTTGCTTCCGCCTCGGCCGCCCGGTTCTCTGTCGACTCAAGCTTCTTTTCTGCTGTTGAAGCTCTTCGGTTGGCTTCCATTTCATTGGCCTGAGCAGTCTGAGCGGCTTGTATAGCATTATCTTTTTCTTTTAGCTCAGCAATGATAACGGTAGCAGAACCGCCGAGGAAACTCATCAACTGAAAATAATAAAATGTTAGACCGAGCGAAAAATGGAGTTTTCTTTCAAAAGAAATTTTAGGTTGGGTTATACCTGTGTAGTATGTGCTGTGGCATGATTAACTAGGGATGTCATTCCCATCTCTTTCATCACAGTCAAATCTTTTCTGCAAACCATTTGCATTGCCAATTCAGCCCCGACCTGTAGCTCCACATCGCCAGCCAATTTAGCATAATTCTCCATATCAGCGATTTGTTCGGCCATTCGGTTTGATCTTAGGATTTTGGGCGGAGGCTGCTCATTCTCTTCGACATTGATTCTGGGTCTTTTTTCTTTTTTCTTTTATCCGTTCGGATTACACTTCTTTATGCTATTCGGATGTTGTCTCTCCGGTTTGTTCAGGCTGCTGCTCGGGAGCCCGGGAGCTTGAGGCCGCTTGCTTTTGTGCCTCTTTTGCTGCCTGATGAGCTCGGGCACGGTCTCTGTTGAATTTTCCCATTACTGCAAAAACAAAAAGAATACAAGTACATTAGTTCGATCGGGATAGAAGTAAAAGTGTTAATTAAAATTAGTTCGGTCAGTCAGATATGCACCTCCAATCTCTTCCAAGTATTGGTTGGATTGAGCGGTCGCTAACTTCAGTATCCCATCCTTAGCCAATAATTTCTCATATTCATTCTTCTCGGCTGAGGATAACTTTGGTTTTTTGGGAAGGATGAAGGATCTCCAATGGGTAAATTCTTGCAGGTCGGACCCTACTACCCAAAGCCATTGGTGGTCTTTACCTTTTGTGCTACTGATTATCTCAGTCCACTTGGCCTTATTATTTCTTAACATAAGGTGTTATGCACCCCCTTGGCAATCCTTGTTAAATCTGTAGTGGGTGAGGAGAAGTCTAGTGGTCGGGATTACCTCAGCTTCCTTACATCTCCCAATGAAGTTATTTAGGATGGTATAGGAGTTCGGTAAAAGTTGAAATATGCATATCCCGAATTCCCTCAAAAAGGCTTGAATAAATTCGTGCAGTGGAAAACTAAGGCCTCACTGCAAATGTTGCAAACTGACCCCGACCACATTGTATTCATCTACTCTAACGTAGTCCGTCAATCTTTCCTTTTTGTTGGCTTTAATATAAAAATACCCAACTCCTAAGGGGAAAGACTCTTCTATTTCTAACACTTTCTGTTTGGACAAATCGCTAGCTTTGTTAAAGTGAGGATATACAGACGCATTTGTAAACTTAGCGTCAGTTTCTACAGAAAAAAAGGTTGGGATCAGTCGGGGTTGTAGAGGATTGGTTAGGTTGTTCGGTCGGCTGGCCAGATGGGCCAGCCTCAGGTGTGGGGTTGTCTGGTTGTTTTGGTTGGTCGGCCATTATGTTTCCTAAATCTATGTTTTGACCTCTAGGGGCAGAAGTTACTTCCGGGCTGGAATTCCCTGGGTTATTTAAATAGTATTCTAAAGGAGTTAGGTCGGTCGCCTGAGACAAAGCAATTGGCATCTATCAAATTAACATTTAATTATCCGGTAGAAGTGCAATATGACCAACCGAATGAACAAATATGTGCAGTGACTTGTGAGGCCACGCGCCGCCACATTTACAATGGCGCCGTCGACGGCGACGATTAACCGGAAAATTAGGGTTTAGCGATTTAAACCTCTAAACCTTAATTTTCCGGTCATTTTCTCGTATTCTTTAAAAATATTACATGTTCCAATACATATTTCATGCATATTTTGGTTCGATTTCATCACTAAACATGCAAAACACCACATTCAAATATTGTGTATGCGACAGTGTGTTTGTTAGGTTTGTATGATGAATGTGATGATGATGATGTCTTAGTTACATTTCTAATAAGAGGTTATACTTCTATAGATAGCTTAAACCTCATGAATAAGGACATTGTTACTCAATAGTAAACAAGTGCCAAGTTATAATAGAAATGCATATAATAAGGTAGTTTTGGATTGCTGGACATCAAAGCTACTTGGAGAAATCATTTGGAAGCCCTAAGGTATTTCAGGGGAACAAGGAAAAGGGTCCAGAAAGCATCAGGGGAACATAAGCTCAAAACCCCGGACGGGGAGTAATGTCA
>JAUEJK010184842.1:0-10695 GCA_032274865.1 Eryngium alpinum
TATATATATGATAACTTCACAAATACATATTATCCAGTGGTTGAAATTTTTTGAGGCCCTCAAAAGGAGGAGGCCTTAGACATTTGCCTAGGTCAGTCAGCTTCCCTTGAAGCTGTCTCTGCCGAAAAAACTAGCTAAATTGGTAGACATTAGTTAGAAAAATATATTTATAAATTATGATAAATTTAATCAACATTATTATATAGGATGTTATAAGCACCTCATCTAATAGGATTAATGTCCTCATTCAATAAGCAAATATACATACAAATAAATCCAAAGCAGTGCATATATACTTTCGATCAGGTGAAAGCTTTGATACCATTTAAAACATCACAAAATTCAAATCTAAGGCCTAATACATACATGAATATTTTATATAACTTGAAAATCTAACCAAACTGTTAGTTACGAATTATACTTATACAACATGACAATTTGATTAATATTTTAATATGAATATTACAAATATTCTCCCCGTTATAGAATGGACATTCTTATCCGATTCACCTACAGACACGAAAAAATTTAAATAATTTTTAATTTATATTCAACCGAATTAGAATCAAAATTAAAATATTTGAAGCTCATAAATCTAATATATATTTAATATATATATAGATCGATCCATAGACTTGTATTAAAATATTTCTATACGATAGTATCCAAATACTACTTATTGATTTATTGGTTTTAAATCTATGGTCACGTCCCCATCGTTCCCTGTGGGAATGCTGCTCATATTGCTTTCAATTTATTTCCTCTCTTACCTAGGAGTATCTCCAATAAGGAGAGCCTAAAAGAGAGTCAGAAAGTGACAAATTATCATAAATATTAATTCTTTATTCCATAATACTTTTGGCTCTTTTAATATTGATGAGTACTCAGCTGAGCTGATTCCTCACAGATGACAATATGCTCTGGAACGACTATGCTGCCTCTCCTGCACACTTCAACAAACGTCACTTTCAGAGCTCCGGCGAGACTTCGCCGAAACCCCTCCGGTGTGAGAATAAGATGACTGTTTTTAGAGAGAGAAAGTGAAGAATAAATCTGATAGCATAACAGTATGAGAATCAAAACGTACCTTGCTTTTGTCACCCCTCCTTTATTTATAGCCTCCAAAATTAGGTATCAACGCCATGTGTCATGATTTGATTGGTTGCACGTGCCTATATTTTCGAAAGTTTGTTATTTGCTAATGGTCTTGGGTCTTATATCATTGGGCCTACCTTTCTTTTCATTGTTTGGGCTTTTGTCTATTTTACTTAACAAAATTTAGACTTATATATGTATTTATCTCTTCAAAGGGCCTTTGGGCTTATCATTTGCCCCCGCAGTTATGTATTGGGCTCTTTAGGGTCCAATAGATAACTAGCAAAAGAATGTAATTTAAGTATTTTGTCATCTTTATTTATATATTTGTGTTGTATTTGTATCGGCTTGTATAATTGTTTATACGTGTTTATATACGCGTAATTATTTTATTGGGCTACGTGTGGGTTTCTTGGGCTTAATGACGAATGTCATCGTTTCATGCTCTTGTGGAGAAGAGATTGATGTGAGGTGAACAGTCATATCGCTTCTTAAATACGATTTCGTATATCGAGGCATTTTGAATTTTGAAAGATATTTGTTTTCTTTGTTGCCTATATAACACTTCTCTTTTTGTAAATTTCACTTTTTGCTTCTCTCTCTAAGGAAAAAGCTCTGTTGACAGGTTTTCCCCATTGTTGTATTTCTGCAAGGATAGTGATTTCGTGGAGTTTTGTTCGCCTGTGTGGTCTCGTTGCTGTGTATTCTTTGTTTTTAGCCTTGTCCTTGAGTTTCGCCAAGCTATTTGCGACCTTTCTCGTCTTATTCGTGTGTCGTATTTTGGCTCCTCTAACATAAGTACGTTTTTCTTTAGCCCTTCCTTTATTCTTTTCTGCAAATCAGTTTCCTTTTGCTTCGTCTGTTGATTTGTATTTCGTTATAAATCTCTTAAAGAAATGGCGCTTGGTAATGATGAGAGTGGGGAGAATATTGATACTCAAGAAAAAGGAGTAGAGTTTAGGGTGGTCAATACTATGGATAGTTCTAGCAGTGAGGTGAATTTGAGTCCTGATAAAACCCTAAAAATTGGTAGGCACGATGAAAGAGATGACATTGAGTTAGAGTCAACTCGTGCTGAGTTGGAGACGACTCGTGCGAGTCAATTGGGTGCCGAGGATGACCGGACGACTCTTTCTAACGATCCTATTTATGAGTCGGATGGGGCTGCTCTGTTAGAGCAGGCACGATTGGAGCTTGAAAATAGTGAGCGTCTGGAGAAAGCATCGACTCGACTAACTTATTTGACATACCATTTTGGTGATTTAAAGGAGATAAATGCTCGTAGTTCATTATTGAGTGGTCGTGTCTTTATTAATGATTTTTATAACAAATATGACATTTGTCATAGGGTTCATATTTTGCATATGCATGAACCTGACGAGCGTATATGGATGTCTCCTGAAAGTCCTGATGGAATGTTTCATGCTATTCCTACTGTTCTTTTTAAGCTTGGTCTTCGTTTCCCTCTCCATAGTTTCCTGGTTGATGTGTTTGACTATATAGGGTGTGGTTTTAGTCAGGTCATCCCAAATAGTCATTTGATCCTTTATGCTTTCATTGCTCATTGTCATGAGATCGATGTGGAACCTAATGTTGACATGTTTTTTAGCATTTATAGAATGAACTTGCTTAAGAGCAGTGAAATGTACTTTTTCTGCACTCGTGGGCATCTGGTTAGTCTAGTGACGACCCCTACTTCACATCCTGGTTGGAAGTTGGATTATATATTTGGTCGTGGACCCGAGTTATCGGTCTTGAGTCATTGGAAAGTACTTGATTCTGAGACTTTGCTTAGTTTTAATGGTCGTGGTACTTTTAAAGAAGAGGAGATACACTTTGTGAATGGTGACGAGTGTTTTCGTCATGAAGATTTTCATGATTCTTCATTCCTTCGTAAACATGGATGTGAGTATATGTGTATTTGTATATGTGTTTGACTCGTGCTCTTTTTTATAATTTTATGTATTTAATATGACCATGCGAATTTATTTTTCTTGTAGTGTCACGTGCCAAGAAACAGGTCGTTGTTGGCGGTGGTAAAACTGGTAGTAGCGTTCCCTCTGCTTTAGCTTTGGCTGTTCTTGAAAGGAAGAAAAAGAATGCTATTGGGATTCAATCTCCTACTAAGTCGGCACATTCGAGTCAAGCGGGCGCGCGCCCTTCAGATAATCTTCCTGTTGTTGATAGTCATTTGGGTAGGAATGTAGGAAGAGAGAAGATGGTGGGTCATATTGTGAAATGACCATTGGAGAAGTCAAGTGGTGGTGGTGCGCCTGCAAAGAAGACTAGGCTTATTCCTGCTGCTGGGCCCTCTTTAGGGTGTACAATTACCATTGGTGATCGCGAAGGTTGGTTTGTTGGTCAGGACAGACCATTTCAGATTTTTGATGGCTTTAAGTTGTTGTATGATGCTGACCATTATGTAGCTCGTACTGTCGAGGATATGGAAGAAGAAACTGATCTACTTGTATGTCGTTTTATGAGTAACTATGCTCATATGAGGCGAGGATTTGGTCATGGATTGCAGACTCGTCTTAATGAGCTTTAAGAGAAATACTCTACTTAGGAGCAAGAAAAGGCAGACTTGATGAAAGCAATGGATGCTTTGAAGCTAAAGGAGAAAACTTTGCATGAGCAAGTTCAGACTGCTGCGAATGAGAAAAAGAAATTCAACAAAACTATGACTAGGTTTAAAAGAGAAGTATGAAGAGCGTGTAAAGAAGTTGAAGGAAAAGCTTGGAGGTAAAGATAAGAAAGTTTCTGACTTGGAAAAGCGTGTTAATGACAATGTTCAGGCCTTGTCATCTCTTTCGACTCAACTGCAAGAAAGCAAGACCCTAGCGGCTCAGAGTATGGAAATTGGGTAAAAAACTTGTCTTCAAAAATTCATTGATGATTCAGTGGATGTTAGTGGAAAATCATGAGAAGACTATGAAAAGGAGCTTGAAGCTATCTTTGGAAGTGACGATGGTGGTCAAGACGAGCAAGAGATAGGTGAACGTTGTGGTGAAGACAATGATGATCGTGCTGAAGGGGAAGATGATCGTGCTTTAGGGGAAGATGATCGTGAAGAGGAGGAACGTCGTGGAGCGGAGGCTACTGGTCATGATGTTAACCATGACGATCGTGGTGGTGGAGATGGTGGGAATGAGAAGGGTACCAATCCTGAGGCTGACGCTGGCTCAAAATCTAATGAAAAGGCTGCTAGTACTTAATTTAGAGTTTTTAACGAAATCTTTAGCAAGTCTTGTGATTGTTTTGGAATTTTGATTTCTGTCGGTTAATGGTTTTTGTTTAAGAACTTTAAATGTTGGTCAGACTTATTGGTCTTTCATTAAGACTTTCTATTTAAATTTTATAAGTGTTTCATTTTGCTATATGTAGAGCTACTGTGCTTTGCTGTCTCTTTATTAGTGGTCGTATTTTCATGCGACTATCGTCCTATTGAGATATGAATCCTCTGATATATACTATATCATGGACCTTTGTCACATAATTACTTATCTTTGGGTAATTATTATCATTTTTCTTACATGAGAGTGAAAGTGGCCTAGTATACACTTCGGGGATTTACAGTCAAAAATTTGCTATTTTATGTTGGTGAGAAATTTTTTCATTTTTCGGATGATTGTGTATTTGGGTCATTTAACTTGGAAATAATTATATATTTGAATACTAGCTTTTATACTTTAAAAAGATTATTGCCTCTCATGCCTTGGAGAAATGTATAATACCACATAATTAATATGTCACCATTTTCGAGTATTGATGAGAAGATTCTAATTTACGCAAGTATTGTCGTAATTGTGTATAGTTAATTATGATCATGTGTATGAAAGATTTTATGTTTTTCGTGATTTTGCGTAAAAAGGTATGGTCTTATATAGTCATTTAGATTTAAAGAATCAAGTGGTGATGTATAATCAAGTATGAGTATTCATGCTTAAAGAAGGATTTTTATGCCTTTCGATGTGACTAGTTATAATTTGACCACTATTTTCGTAGTAATGTTAAGAGACTTATGTTTTGATAATAATATGGAATACGAGCATGACTTTTGTCCATGAAAATAGACTGTTGTTCTTCACCATTCTGATTATCGGCTTAACTAAGATAAAACGACACTATGGTCTTTAAATAAATTACATAACTTAAATAATTTATCCTTCCATGGGGTGGCTATCAGTGGTAGTGTTTCTTTAAGTGTGCAATATTCCAGGCGTTGAGCAATGGAGTTCCATCCATTTCTTCGAGCATATATGTTCCAGGCTTGATGACCTTGATTATTCTGAACGGTCCCTCCCAGGGAGGTGACAGCTTGCCTTGGTCTTTTGCTCCAGATGCTTTTTTGTCTCGTAGGACTAAGTCACCAACTTCAAATGATCTAGGCTTGACTCGCTTGTTGTAATGTTGCGCGACTTTATTCTGGTATATGGCCAAGCGTAGATTAGCTGCATCTCTTGTTTCTTCTAACAAATCCATATTTAAGTTAAGACCCACTTGATTGTCTTCCATGTTGAATTTTTCAATCCTCAATGATTGCAATCTCAACTTAATTGGCAAAACAGCCTCTGTTCCATAAGCTAGCTTAAATGGGGTCTCACATGTGGCTGTTCGAGGGGTCGTTCTATAAGACCATAAGACATTAGAAAGATCTTCCACCCACTTAGCCTTGGACTGCCATACTCATCTAATTAGGCCATTTAGTATGGTCATATTTGAGACTTCTACTTGGCCATTGGATTGAGGATATGCTACTGATGATTTTGCATGTTTGATCGATAATTCAGCTAAAGTAGCCTCCACTTCTTTACCAACAAATTGTGTTCCGTTGTCGGAAACTGTGACCCTTGGTACTCCGAAATGAAAAATGACCATTTCCATGATAAAATGAATGATGTCAATCTCTCTTATACTGACTGTAGGACGAGCCTCTACCCATTTAGTCATGTAATCAACAGTGACTATCAGAAATTCGAATCCTCCCTTTGCTTTTGGCAATGGTCCGACAAGATCAATCCCCCACATACTGAATGGCACTGGATTGAGTATTGCTAAAGATCATTTGCAGGGGTGTGAATTAAATTAGCACATATTTGACAAGAATCACATTTCTTTACAAAGTCTAGACAGTCTTTTCTCATGGTATTCCAATAATAGCCTTGGCGTATGATTTTGAAAGCAAGGGTCTTACCTCCCAAATGTTCTCCGCATATACCATAATGGACTTCAGCCATAGCATATTGAGCCTCTTCGGGGCCTATACATAGAAGTAAAGGAGATGTGAATGCTCGTTTATAAAGTTTACCGTCAATGACACAGTATTTATGAGCCTGAGTTTTGAGCTTACGAGCTTGTGCATGGTCATCTGGCAAGAGTCCAGAGATGATATACTTTTTCAGTGGTGTGCGCCAGTCGTTCTCTTCCTGCGCCATGAAAAATTATTTTTGTGAGCAAATAGTGGGAGTGAATAGCTCTTCAATAAATATTGCATCATTGATGTCATGAGTATTTGATGAAGCTAATTTTGACAGGGAATCAGCAGCTTTATTTTGTTCTCTATCAATATTTGATATGGACATAAGAGAAAATTTCGTGATTAGAGACATAACAACCTCCAAGTACTTTGTGGTATTCTCCTGCATGGTCTTGTATGTTCCATTGACTTGATTAGCTACAAGTTGTGAATCAGTAAAGACCTCTAGTCGCTTTGCTTCCAACTTAAGAGCCAGCTGTAGACGTGCTATTAAGGCCTCGTATTCTGCTTCGTTATTTGTAACCATGAAAGAGAGCTTGATTGCTTGATTTACTTTGAATCCTTCAGGGCTTTCCAAGAGAATTCCAACGCCTCCACCGGTGCTTATGGATGATCCATCAACAAATAACTTCTATGGCTTTATGACCATTTGGTGCTAAGTTAAGGTGGATGGGTCAACTATCTTTTGTTCTTCATTTTCCAAGGTGAAATTGCACTCAGTAAGAAAATCAACAAAGATTTGTACTTGGATGGTCGTTCTTGGCTTATACTCAATATTATACTGGCTGAGCTCTAATGCCAAAGTGGCTAATCGACCGGAAACATCAGGTCTATGCAATATTTTTCTGATTGGTTTGTCTGTAAGTACCTCAATGTTGTAGCCTTGAAAATAATGTCTCAACTTTCTGCTAGCAATGACCACTGCATAAGCAAGTTTCTCCATATTGGTGTAGTGCTCCTCCGCTTGTCTCAACACATGACTCACGTAATAGACTGGACATAACGTGGTATCACTTTTTCTAGCCAAGACTGCTGCAACTGCTCTTTCAGATGCTGCTATGTAGACATAAAGTGTAGTTACTCCTTGCGGTGCTACCAAAATTGGTGGCGAAGTGAGAAATGCTTTGAGTTCTTGGAAAGCTATTTCACACTCATGGTTCCAGCTGAACTTCTTTGTTTGCTTCAAAGTGTCAAAGAACGGTAAGAACTTTTCTGAAGCTTTTGGAATAAACCTTCTTAAGGCTGTTTAGAAACCTGTTAAGACCTTCATGACTCGATATTTGGCATTTTCAGGATATTTGGTAGCAGTCTTGTAAGAGAGGGTTTTATGACCTGCTACCGAGTTAATGAGTTGATCAATATTTGGCAACGGATAGAAATCTTTCTTACAAGCTTTGTTTAGATCCGTATAATCTGTGCACATTCTCCATTTTCCATTGCTCTTCTTAACCATGACCACATTGGACACCCATTATGGAACTGAATCTCCTTAATAAATTTGGCATCTAGCAATTTTTGCACTTCCTCTTCGACTGCTCTTTGCTTATCATTGGACATGTGCCTCTTCTTTTGTCTTACTGGTGGTCTTTTAGGATCAATGCCCAGACGATGGACCGCTATTTCTTCAGGAATTCCCGGTATTTCTTGTGGTGACCAAGCAAAAATATCCATGAACTCATTAAGTAGGTCTATCAATTGCTGTTTAATGACCATTTGCATATCTTTTGCCATCAAAAATTTCTTCTGAGGGTGGTCTTGGTTCAACTTCTCATTCGGGTGATGCTTTCTTAGAATTGAACATGTCTTTTCCAAAACTCTCCATTTGAAGTTGAATGTTGTTACACACAACCTTGTCTTTGTCATTTGTCTGCATTGTTGTTAGGTAACAATTTCGGGCGATGTTTTGATCTCCTCTCATCTCTCCAACACCGTCCTCTGTTGGAAACTTCATCTTTAAATGGGGTATTGACGTGACAGCTCCTAAGAGTGTTAACGTGGTTCGTCCTAGAATAGCATTATACATGGAGTGCAAATTGACCACATAAAAGGTAATGGTCTTAGTGACTTGCTGTGGCAAAGTTCCGAAGACGACTGGTAGATCGATCGTACCTACACTAGATACCGGTTGCCCATTGAAAGCATATAGTGTGCATTCTGTACTAAGATCAAGCTTATGCTCAGCTACATCCATTCTTTCATAAGCGTACAGGGACAAAATATCCACAGAACTTCCGTTGTCTATGAGCATTTTTTGTACTTTATTTCTGCCAACACATGTTGTAATTACAAGAGCATCATCATGGGGCTCTAGCAGATCGGCGTGATAGTCGTCTGCTGAGAAGGAAATGGTCATTGATGACCGCGCTCTTTTGATTGGTCTTATATCTACTATATGCACTTAACGAGCATAACTTTTCTGACTATTTTTAGAAAATCCTCCACCAGCATGGCCACCAAAAATTGCTGAAATGGTCCTGTATTCTCCTCCAGCCTCAATAGTCGACACTCGTTGAGGCTTGTCAACGAATTGTTTCAATTCCCCAACTTAAATTTTCATTTCAATAAGTTCTCTCAGTTGATTGCACCTTTCGGTTTCATGACCATAATCTTTGTGATGATCACAAAACTTTGATGTATTGATCTTTCGATCAGGATTCATTAGTCTTGGCATCTGGTAGGTAGGATCCTTTTGAAGCAACTCAAGTATTTTTACCCTTGAAGAGTTGAGTTGTGTAAACTCATCATCACCTTTGAAACGGTGTCTTTCTCTTTGTTCTGAACCCCTCAATTCTCTCATTGATTCCTCTCGTTTTCCATTAGACTTGTCTCCTTTATCATTTCCTCTAGCATTCCATTTTGGCCGTATGCTACCTGCTGCTTCTTGTATGTTTAGTCTATGCTCTAAAATCTGGAAAGCCTCCCTCAAAGACTTAGGGCACTTCTCTAAGTACTCTTCAATGATGTGTTAGGGCGCTTCTCTAAGTACTCTTCAATGATGTGACTGTGCCTCTCTTGATCGATTCCATGACCCAAAGAGTTAATTGCAACGTCTTCCACGAGGTAGGGAATATCCGCACACTCTTGTCTAAACCTTGAAATATATTCTCTTAATGATTAAGACTTTCTCTGCCTCACCTGCATCAAGGCACAAGACTCCTTGCCGTCTTCTATATTACTTGACCATCTCATCTTGAACTGCTCGGTCAGTGTCTTCCATGAGTCTATGGAACGTGCTTTGAGCTTTCTATACCACTTGCGTGCACTTCCTTGCAGACAAGTGGGGAACAATTGACACTTATGAGTATCATTATGACCGTAAAAATTCATACGACCATTGAACATTTCCAAATAGTCTCCGGATCAGTTGTGCCATCAAATGGGTCGAGCTGTGGGACTCTTAATGAATGGTCTACCGGGGCTTTTTCAAGCTTTTCAATGAGTGGCTCGTTCTCCGGAAGAGGCATTCCTTTATGTGACGCGACAAATTGTTTCATTAAAGTCATTTCTTCTTTGAGTTGCATCAATTCTGACGACACTTTTCCTTTTGACTTTTTCTCTTTCTTCTTGTTTGTCTCATGTGTTGCTTTCATTGAGTGCGAGCTATTAATGGTCTGATACTCTGAGCTGTCCTCTTTGGTTTGTTGTAACCCCTTTAGCTCCTCCTCTATTTTCTGTATGGCTCGTTGAGCCTTTATTTTTTCTTTGAGTAACCTCTGATACTCTTTTAACTTTTCTACTTCATCCTTTATTGGGTCTGATTGTTCTACTGTTGTGGTCTTTTTCCTTTGGGCTTCTGTCTTCTTTTGCTCTAAAATAAACCTTGCATCACTTTCTTCCAAGCTCTTTTTCTGAAATTTTGGTACTACCTCCTCCTCACCAACGACCATTACTTCTCGAGATCTTTTCTGACTTGTTTTGTTTGCTTCGACATTCTCATTATGACTGGTGTTGTCAAAATTGAGGCGTGTCGTGACATGTGGTCGTGGAGTACAAAAAATATTAGTTGCGGGGTGAGGATTGGTGACTCTTTCTAGCTTCTTATGTTGTTTTCTTATCAATAGGCTTGTTACTTCGTCCTCAGACATGACTATTTTCCAAAGACAAAAAGACTATAGGACTATATGGTCGTAGTTCAAGACCACTTCTAGCGCCAAATGATGAGTACTCAGCTAAGCTGATTCCTCACAGATGACAATATGCTCTGGAACGACTATGCTGCCTCTCCTGCACACTTGAACAAACGTCACTTTCAGAGCTCCGGCGAGACTTCGCCGAAACCCCTCCGGTGTGAGAATAAGATGACTGTTTTTAGAGAGAGAAAGTGAAGAATAAATCTGACAGCA